>QRFJ01000154.1:1887461-1975892 GCA_006176705.1 Cocos nucifera | reverse complement strand
CATCTTTCTTGGCTATGTGATAGGAGTAAAGGGGTATCAATTGTGGAACCCTACTATCCACAAGATTATTGTTAGTCGAGATATTATTTTTAATGAAGAATCTTTTCAAGGCACTAAGAAAAAATAAGATGATGATGCCATTACTTCTATTGAGTTTCTTGATGCACGCGATGAGGAGCAAGCATAAGTAAATGATGAAATAATTGATGATGAACCAGGTGTATGATCTCTACAATCACCTAAGGATGCTATCTCACTAAAAGAGCTGCCAACGAAGTCCAAGCAGCCTAGAAGGGTCATTAGACCTTTCGTGAGGTATGACGACCATGTCACTTTTTTCATTCCTTCTACTAATCATATTCGTGCTTATGTTTCTTTAGCGAAGGAAGATGAGCCAACTTCATATAGGGAGGCTTGCAAGTCTATCAATATTGGAAAGTGGCATTATGCTATGGAGGAGGAGATTGAGTCACTTCGAAAGAACAAGACTTGGGAGCTTGTGGTTCTACCGAAGGGAAGGAGTTCGATCGGATGTCGATGGATCTATAAGATGAAGAATGATAGAGATGCAAATGTCAAGAGATTCAAAGCACGCTTGATGGTGAAAGGTTATGCTCAGAAGTCAGGAATTAACTTTGATGAGATCTTCTCACCAGTGGTTCATTTAACTACTATTTTGGTTATTTTGGCGATCGCAGCAGTCATGGATATGGAGCTTGAACAAATGGATGTAAAGACGGTATTCTTGCACGGTAATTTAGAGGAGAAAATTTATACGGCGCAACCTGAAGATTTTGTCGAAAAAGGCAAGGAGCAGTTAGTTTGTCGGCTGAACAAATCATTGAATAGTCTCAAATAAGCGCCAAGATATTGGTACAAGTGATTTGATTTCTTCATTATGAGTTTGGAATTTGATCAACTGAAGGTAGATTATTGTGCATATTTCTGTAGTTATGATGATGAGAGTTTCTGTATCTTGCTGTTGTATATCGACGATATGATGGTCATAGGGAATAGCAAGAGTTGGATATCAAATATGAAAATTCAGTTGGCTGGAAAGTTCGAGATGAAGGACTTAAGAGCTATAAACCAAATACTCAGGATAAAGATGCTACGGGAGAGAAAGAATATATGGGAAGGTCTCGCTTTCATAAAAAAAATATGTGGAGAAGGTTCTACGGTGCTTCAACATGCAGAATGCAAAGTAGGTGACTACCCCATTTTCTATTCAATTAAAATTATCAGTCGAGCAATCACCCAATACAAAAGCAGAAAAGGCTAACATGGCTCGAGTACCACATTCATCAGTAGTAGAGAGTCTTATGTTTGCCATGGTATGCACAAGATCGGACATTGCGCAAGTAGTGGAAGTTGTGAGCCGATATATGGCGAATCCAGCTAGCGACCATTGGACAGTAGTAAAGTGGATCCTCCGGTATCTAAGAAAGACTACTGATTAGTCACTCTGTTATGGTTCTACAGGTTTGGAGTGCATTAGATATATAGATTTTGATTTTACAGGAGATCGAGACAAGAGGAGATCTACCACAGGTTATGTGTTCTCTATGGATGGTGGTGCTATTAGCTGAGAATCTAAGCTTCAGTCAGTGGTGATATTATCAACGATAGAAGCAGAGTATATTGTGGTGGCACATGCATGTAAAAAAGCTATTTAGCTCAAAAGGCTTCTTAGAGAATTCAAGATGAAGCAAGATATGATCAGGGTGAATTGTAATAGTCAAAGCGCGTTGCACTTGATGAAAAATCTGGTGTTTCACTCTCGAATAAAGCATATCGATATTCGCTATCACTTTATGAGAGATGTGATGGATGATGGTCTAATCTTACTGTCAAAGATTCATACTGATGCATATCCAATAGATGTATTAACAAAACCTATGACATGAGAAAAGTTTAACTGGAGCAAAGCTTCTCTCGATTTTGGAGCTACCTAAAGAGTGAAAAGTTGGCAAGACCTCCAGAGATGATGTTCTTTGGACTTTGGCACATGTCTTCAAGCAGAAGAATTGATAGTTATTAAAGCCCATGTAAGAAAAAACCCGACCCACACGAGCCACGTCCACGTCCTGCAGCACACGGCGGCTTGGCCTACTGTGCATTAGGCCAGCGTGTAGGCCCGCATGTTATGCGACCCGAGCCCAGGCAGCATCCCATGGGAAAAACCCATGTTGTCCATGCATTGTGCATGGATCGGCGGCTATGCATGGACAGGGGACTTGTTCCTGCCCGGTAGTTCACGCGGTCTACCATGAACCAGAGGGCATTTCTCACCCATTTCTCGTGGTCTACATGATTTTTTGTGGACTGATTTGCTTCCAGATGCTATCTAGTGGCAGGGGTTGTTTCAATGGGTTCATTTGACGGCTAGGACTCAAGTAGACTTCTAAATGAAGTCAGAAGTCTATTCCTCACTTGATTTGGACTACTTTTTTGCCCTTTAAAAGAGCCTGTCGCCATATGGGTCTATGTGTGCATCCAAAGAACATTCAGAGAGAATGCAGGGAGAGTTCTAGAGTCCAGAGCGAGTCGTAGAGAGTTGTGAGGCCCTTTTGAAAGAAAATAAAGATGGAATTTTTCTTTGTAAAAGAGAGCCTCTATTTTTTTTCCATAATTTTGTACTTCTTTTATGCTATGGAATAATAAAAGAACGTCGAGGAGGTCTTAGCCATGGACGTTGGCCAGTTGATAGGCCAAACCACGTGAATCTGGTGTTCTTTTTTCTCTTATTTTATTGCTTAATTATCTTCATTTTTTGCATTCCACATTTGTTCAAAATCTTTTCTCTACAAAATGATCTGATTTTTCCACCGTATTTGTGTGCTATATGGATTGAGGTGTGCTCGATTATCTCTCGACCTATCCTTTTAGGATCACCCTATTTAAGGCCTTTTCTAGCCTTAATCCATTTGCTTGGTCCATCATTAATGATGAGAGCCATTCTAGTCTCTAGGCTGATCTTGATCCAATTACACCATTTTGTAGATCTGTCAATAGGTCGGGTTCTAATCGAAATCTAGATATTCAGGTTTGAACCTAATTTTAATTACTGGTACCGGATCCAGACCTGAATATTCGATGGATCTGACCTTGAAGTACTAGACCCGGACCTGATTCTGGGATCCATTGCTTACCTGAAAAGAAAAAAAAGAAAGCGATGGTTCTCGACGGACCCGCAGAGGGAGGGGGCACGAGCGAGATGCCACTCTCGATCGAGAGACTGAGAGAGGGGAGGGGCCGCGGGCGAGTTGGGGTCCGATCATACCGCTGCGGCCCATCGACGATGAATCTCACGACAGAGAGGGAGAGGCAGAGAGGAGGAGAGAGAGTCCGAGAGAGAGGGAAGGGGGCGTGGCCGTCGGTCGAGTCGAGAGACAAAGAGAGAGAGGGAAGAGGGCGCGGTCATCAATCGAGTCGAAAGACAGGAGGGAGAGAGGGGAAAGGGTGCGGCCGTCAGTCGAGTCAAGAGATAGAGAGAAGGATAGAGGGAAGGGGGCGGGCAGTCAGTCGAGTCGAAAGATGGAGAGGGAGAGAGGGGAGAGGGCGCGGCTGGATCCCGAGTTGAAAGACAGAGAGGGAGAGGAGAGAGGGGAGAGACTCGAGAGAGGGAGAGAGGGAAGGGGCGTGGCCATCGTTGAGTCGAGAGACAAAGAGGGAGAGGGGAGGGGGTGCGGTCGAATCTCGAGTCGAGAGACAGAGAGGGAGAGAGAAGAGAGGAGAGGGATTTGAGAGAGGGAAAGAGAAGAGGGGGCACGACCGTCGATCAAGTTGAGAGATAGAGAGGGAGAGAGAGGATTGGCCGTGGCCGTCAGTCGAGTCAAGAGATAGAGAGGGGACCGACCATGGCTCGCCAGTGATGGATCTCGTAGCGGAGAGGGAGAGGCAGGGAGGGAGTCAGGGAGGCACCGTCGATCGAGTTGAGAGACAGAGAGGGAGAGAGGGATTTTGATTTTTCTTGAGAGATTTTAGGTCGTTGGATCTCTGATCTAATGACTTAAAATATTTTTAATATTTATATATAATATTATTATATTATATTATATATATGATTTGGGTTTCGGATCTATCAGATCTGGATACTAAATATTTAGATCCTATCTGTTTATATCATAGTTTATCGGATCCGGATCCAGATCCAGATAAACGGATCCACTACTAGTATTAGATCTGGACCTATCGGATAAATATTCATGGATCTCAAGTCTGGACCCGGCCCATTGACAGCTCTACTATTTTGGTCCAAATCCTCTTACTTTCATTCAAGATAAAAGAATGTTCCAGTTGATGTAATCAAAAATCTTCTCAAAATCTATTTTATAGAGCAGCCCTTTTGATCTTGTTCTCTTACAAAAGGAGATGATCTCTGATGCGCTCAAGTAGCAATCATCCATTTGTCTTCCTTTTATAAATGCAGACTAGTTTGGTGAGACTAAAGATTCCGAAATTTGGTGAGAGCCATTCTACTGGTCTCTATCACCTGTTGCTTGATGCCACTCCATCACCAATACCTTCTCCTCCTCCTGTTCAAGCGGCCTTTTGCTTAAATCCGGAATCCATGAAGACCGAGCAAGGAATGCCAGTGAGACGCGACCCACATCGTTCTCCATCGGACGTCAGCCTAGCGTGGGAGATGGTGCAGCTCGGTATTACGAGATCCTTCCTTTTGTTGTTGCTATGTTTATGTGCCAGTTGTACTAATTTTTTTGGGTAGGAAAAGAGAGGCGTCGCAGGGCTTGGGCTTCTATCTTCCTTTTCTCTGCAGATGGTTGCAATGGATAGAGGAAGCGGAGGAGCATGTCTGACGGGAGGGGTTCGCTTCTAGACAAGCATGTTGCTCCCCGTACTGTAGCTACCCACCAGAATTCCACCTACACTAGAAGTTATGATATTCTTCTCACAACACGTGTCGATAATTGCAATGGATAGGGGAACCAGCGAGGCACACTCCTGTAAATTTACAGGGGAGAGACGTATGGTATTTGTCTCAAAGATTTTATGACTATTTTAATATATGCTTTTTTTTTTTTTTTTTTGGGGTGGGGGGGAGTGGGGTAGGATTTTTAATACATGCTTTAATGCCAAATGCCTAACCAGGTTTCTAAATTTTTTGTCAATCATATAAGACTCTATTTCATCTTACAACCGGCGCCTAACTTAGATGAGGTGGTCTTCTTTTTTTTTGTTTTTTTTGGTAGAAACAGCTGGTATTCTTTTCCCTATCTATTAATAAGCTAGGTAAATTATTATGTCCAAAAGGAAAATTATCTACTTGTATCACAAGTGTAGATCTCTTCGGTCCGTTTGGTTGAGATATATCAGATTATAAGATAATTTGATAATTTTTTAAAATTATTTATATAAAAAAATAATTATAAAAATAATAATTTTAATTATATTTGGTCGATAAAAAAATTATTTTAAAAAATAATATCCAAAAAAGATTACTATATTTGGTTGAAAGTAATCCTATATGAGAATATGGCAAAATTTATAAATATATTTTTTAATTTAAAATATTTTTTTAATACTAAAATAGTATTATCATCTCAAATTAATTTTATGTTGGTTATAATCACATAATTCTTTGCATAATATCACTTTCATCTTAATTTTTTCACCCAAGCTTTTTATTGAATAAATTTTGAAAGATATTAAAATAAAGATAATTATTGGGGATAAATTCTGCTCCTGCCGAAGTTCGGCACGACGCTCAGCCTAATGTAACCAGTAGCCGCAGAAGAGCTTCGGCAGACGGGCTTCAGCCGAACTCCCAACGGTCGAGCTTCTTCCAGCCGGTCGAACTGCCTAGCGGTCGAACTCCCCAGCGTTCAGGCTCCGGACCGAATTTTTTCAGCCGGCCGAATTGCCTAGCGGCCGAACTCCCTAGCGCCCAGGCTTCGGGCCGAACTCCCTAGCGCCCGAACTCTCCAGCGCCCAAACTCCAGGCTGAACTCCCACCGTCGGCCGAACTTCCTAGCGGCCGAGCTCCCTAGACTCCAAGCGGCAGGACTTCTTCATGAGACGGACTCCTCCCAGACACCCGTTCGGCCATCCGAGCACCTACGAACCTCTCTACGGCCGAGCTCCTCCTGGGCTTCTCCTTTAGCCAAACTCTCCTACAAGTCCGAATCTGGACGAACTGTCGCCTGCAACAAGACCGAACGATATGGCCGCCACGACTAACGATGCCTTCCTCTTCGTATCGGACTCCATGCGGCCCACGACTTGCCAGTATGGCTCCCATGATCCATCGGACGATGCCTTCCTCTCCATACCGAACTCTATGCGGCCTGCGACTTGCCAGTATGGCCCTCACGATCCACCGGACGACGCCATCCTCTCCGTATCGAACTCCAGGCAGCCCAACGACTCTCTGCCAGGCGGTATGGCCGTCATCATCAACTAAGCTCCGCCTATAAAGGATCCTCCAGATACGCCAAGGCTAAGCTCTCTGACCTCTAATCTTTCTGAGCTCTCCTCTTCTTCTTCTTTAAGCTCTGGAACTCATCCCGAGCACTCTATTCCTGTTGGCCGAAAACTGACTTGACCGTCGGAGGGTCCTGCCGGAGCCACCCCCCACCGATTTCGGATGGAACTTTATTTTGCAGGTCCCCGACGGTGACCTCAGCGGCCTCGACTCTGGCAACCTTCGACGATGACGAGTTTCTGCACCAACAGATTGGCGCTGGAAGAAGGGACTTGAACCTTCGAGGTTCTCTTGTTCTTAAAGGAGTGCTTGGCGACTCTTCTCTTCCCTCTCTGGAGATCTTCCTTTTCTCTCCCGAAGAGAAAATACCCTCAGAAGAGCTTCGACTCGACGATCGGCGCCCTGTGCGTCGGGTACGTCTGCTCCCGCTGTAGCCCTGGTAGCCCAGGCTCCACCCGAAGCCATCATAGATGTAGAGCAGTCCTGGACGGGCTCGCGGCTCCGCCGAGATGATACAGGCCGTGCGACAACCTCGGGCAGAGACTTTACCAGCAAGCCCGCCATGAGGACGCGAGGAATTGGCCTTGAGGGGGAGCGTTTGAGCATACCAATCGCATTTGGGAAAGAGAAATGGAGAGTCAAACTTCTCTCGCGGAAGGCCTCGCGGGGAAGTGGAGAGGAGTTCGGCTTAAGCGAGGCCGAACCCCCACTCGAGTCCATCATCGAGGAAGCCCCGACAGAGGGGCATGGACATCCTCGGGAGAAGATTTTGCAAGAAGGCGGAATGAAGTTCGGCCGCGTCCAAGAGGTGGAGCGAAGTTCGGCAACATCCACAACCTCCCCAGCGCAAGGAAAGCCGAACTCCACCTCGAAGCAAAGCCGAACTTTTCTTCGAGGCTCCTCATCCGAGTGAAGTTCGACGCAAGCAAGAACGAACGAAGTTCGATGGGAGCAAGGCCTAACTCTCTTTGAAGCTCATCGACAAAGTTCGGCGTAAGTGAGGCCGAACTCCACCTTGAAGCTCATCAGCTCATCGACAAAGTTCTCCCGCGGAATGAAGTTCGGCGGAAGGCCGAACTCCTCAGCTCATCATCAAAGTGAAGTTCGGCACAAACAAGGGCGGAGCATAGTTCCCCATGGAATGAAGTTCGGCACAGGCAAGGGCGGAGCAAAGTTTGGCACAAACGAGGGCGGAGGAAAGTTCTCCCATGGAATGAAGTTTGGTGGAAGGCCGAACTTCTCAGCTCATCATCGAAGTGAAGTTCGGCACAAACACGGGCGGAGTAAAGTCCCCACGAAATGAAGTTCGGCACAAGCCAGGGCAGAGCAAAGTTCCCCGCGAAATGAAGTTTGGCACAAACAGGGCGGAGTAAAGTCCCCGTGAAATGAAGTTCGGCACAAGTCAGGGCAGAGCAAAGTTCCCCCGCGGAATGAAGTTTGGCACAAACGAGGGCGGAGGAAAGTTCTCCCGTAGAATGAAGTTCGGTGGAAGGCCGAACTCCTCAGGTCATCATCAAAATGAAGTTCGGCAAGGCCGAACTCTCCCTTTGAAGCTCATCAATGAAGTTCGACGCAAATGAGGCCGAACTCCACCTTAAAGCCCATCATCACAGTAAAGTTCGGCGCAAGCAGTGGTGGAACGAAGTTCTTCCATGAATGAAGTTCGGCATAAGTGAGGCCGAACTCCCGCAGAAGACCACCCAAATGAAGTTCGGCCGCGCTCGAGACCGCCCCAGGGCGATCGTGGCTGAACTCCCCCTCGAGTACGTCGCTACAACGAATTC
Source organism: Cocos nucifera (assembly GCA_006176705.1). Classification (NCBI taxonomy): domain Eukaryota; kingdom Viridiplantae; phylum Streptophyta; class Magnoliopsida; order Arecales; family Arecaceae; genus Cocos; species Cocos nucifera. The sequence continues at coordinate 1,967,663 of QRFJ01000154.1, read as the reverse complement.
ACGAGAGGTGCAATAAAATTGGGGCAAGCAAAGCCGACCCCCTCCCTGCGAGCAAGGAAGTCCGCACAAAGAAGCATGAAGTTCTCCTACGAAAAGTTTCGTGGGAAAGCGGAATGAAGCTCCGCGCAAGCGAAGCCCGAACTTCTCGAGCTCACTATAAAGGAAGCCCCGATAGAAGGGCGCGAAGAAATCCTCATCCCGAAAGGTTCCGCAACTATGACCCGCTCCTCTAACTCGAATTCTCGACGAAGTTAAGAGCCAACCGCCAAAACCTCAAGGACTACGGCCTCCCCAAACGTGCGCGATCGAAGCAAGTAAAGCTCCTACTATCGCGACCACGGTCACGATACTGAGGAATACGTTCAGCTCCAAGACGAGATTGAAGAGCTCGTCAAAATGGGACGACGGGATAAATTCCTCCGACGCCAGTCTGAAGCAGGAGAAGATCGGCTAAAGGCGCTGCCGTAACTAGAAAAGATAAGAAGGTCGGCCGCCTCGCGGCGTCATCAATGCCACCCCAGGGGAGGAGCTAGGAGCTAGCTACATCGGCGATTCGTCGTCTCCCAGCGACAAAGTCAAGAGAAGCATGCTCCGAATTAAGGAGGCCAGCATGTAATAGAGGAGGTCATCTGGATGGGACTCGCTGCCCGAGAGGAACTCAGAGGAACAACACCCCGACGACCCTCAAACGGAAATGTGCTGCGAGTGGCTTTCCCCTCGGTAAAATTCTCCCCTCTCAATAATATTATTTCTGATGCGAAAACTATGCGACGATAGGGAAGAAGCAAGCAAAAATAGCCCGTTAGGAACAGGAGGAGAACCTCGTCCTAGCGTGAGCAAAGTCGAAGGCCCCATCCACAAAGGACGGGATGGGGGGAGAAGCACGGACGACGGTCCAAAGGTGCCCCCACAGCCTGTTAGGAACAGGAGGAGAACCTCGTCCTAGCGTGAGCAAGGTCGGAGGCCCCGTTCGCAAAGGACGGGATGGGGGGAGAGGCGAGGACGACGGTCCCCATGTGCCCCCACAGCCCGTTGGGAACAGGAGGAGAACCTCGTCCTAACGCGAGCAAGGTCGAAGGCCTCGTTCACCTAAAACGAGATCGGGGGAGAGGCGAGGACGACGGTCCCCATGTGCCCCCACAGCCGGTTAGGAATAGGAGGAGAACCTCATCCTAATGCGAGCAAGGTCGAAGGCCTCGTTCACCTAAAACGAGATGGAGGGAGAGGCGAGGACGACGGTCCCCATGTGCCCCCACAGTCCGTTGGAAACAGGAGGGGAACCCCGTCCTGACGTGAGCGAGATCCGAGATCGAGCCTCAAAGTCTACGACGAGCTCCGCTGTAGGAGATGAGATCGCCCCCGAGCGACCGCGACAACCTCGACCGCGGAAGAGGAGGTCTCCCCCGAGTCAACTTCGACTGATGGAAACAATGTCACCCCCGAGGAGCTCAACTCCGACCTTGACCACAGGAGGCGAGATTTACTTCGGCTTCAACATCAGCTTCATCGACTTTAGCTGGGAACGAGTTCCATTCCAACTCCAAACATCAATTGGAGATGAGGTCTCCCCCAAGCCTCAGCTTCAACTTCAGCATCAACCTTGGCTGGAGAAGAGATCTTCCCCGAGCTTCAGCCGCGACAAACGCGGGGCCTGGAAGAAGACTTCGGCAGTCGCCCATTTTGGTACTCCCTTCCTTCGAATTTCGAACTCGGGAGTGGGGGTACTACTGTTGGGGATAAATCTTGCTCCTACCGAAGCCTGGCCCGACGCTCAGCCTAATGTAACCAGTAGCCGCAGAAGAGCTTCGGCAGACGGACTTCAGCCGAACTCCCAGCGGCTGAGCTTCTTCCAGCCGGCCGAACTGCCTAGCGGCCGAACTCCCCAGCATCCAGGCTTTGGGCCGAATTTTTTCAGCCGGCCGAATTGCCTAGCGGCCGAACTCCCCAGCGCCCAGGCTTCGGGCCAAATTTTTTCAGCCGATCGAATTGCCTAGCGGCCGAACTCCCACGTCGGCCAAACTTCCTAGCGGCCGAGCTCCCTGGACTCCAAGCGGCAAGACTTCTTCAGGAGACGGACTCCTCCCAGACATCCGTTCGACCATCCGAGCTCCTATGAACCTCTCTACGGCCGAGCTCCTCCCGGGCTTCCCCTTCAGCCGAACTCTCCTACAAGTCCAAATCTGGACGAACTGTCGCCTGCAACAAGACCGAACGATATGGCCACCACGACTAACGATGCCTTCCTCTCCGTACCGAACTCCATGCGGCCCACGACTTGCCAATATGGCCCTCACGATCCACCGGACGACGCCATCCTCTCTGTACCGAACTCCAGGCAGCCCAACAACTCTCTGCCCAACGACTCTCTGCCAGGCGGTATGGCCGTCACCATCAACTAAGCTCCGTCTATAAAGGACCCTCCAGATACGCCAAGGCTAAGCTCTCTGACCTCTAATCTCTCTGAGCTCTCCTCTTCTTCTTCTCTAAGCTCCCGAACTCATCCCGAGCACTCTATTCCTGTTGGCCGAAAACCAACTTGACCGTCGGAGGGTCCTGCCGGAGCCACCCCCCACCAGTTCCGGATGGGACTTTGTTTTGCAGGTCCCCGACGGCGACCTCAGCGGCCTCGACTCCGGCGACCTCCGACGACGACGAGTTTCTGCACCAACAATAATAATTAAATATACAGCTTTATTGAAAGTATTTTTGTTAAATATATATTACCACTACTCAAAAATTTTGCTAAATATCAATCTTCTATGGTATTTATTTTATCTTCTTTATCCAAAAAATAAGTATAGAGTCCATCAATTTTTTATCATCTTTGTTTCACTTTTCATACTAAATATATATAGTAATTTGATATAAAAATTATTTTTTTTATGTCAGATTATTTTCAATAGATCCTTCGAGTCATTTAGAAAAAGTAGAGAGCAAATTTTAAGGTTACAAATCAAAGGCAGAAAGTCCTTGAATTATTACCATTACTTTTCTAATCACACAAGCCACATAAATATCAGAAAATCACAAATATTCATCCAATGCGAATGGGTGACAGTCACCCAACCAAGACTCGAAACAACAATCTTAAGAGCAAGCCTTGTTACACCACCAACTGATGAGGGAGTTCCTCAAAACAGGAAGGGTAACCAACCAACCATAGAGTATAAGGAAACGATGCCACCACTAGCTTCCAAATAAGTTTACGATATCGGGAGCTCCTTGAGTGGGGGAAAGAATATTGGAGGCTTTTTCTTGTAGAATTTTGGCTCGGGAGGGAACTGTAACTTTGGGTGAGGATGGTAAAAGGGAGGGAGCTTTGGAATTGGAGGAAGTGTGAATAGGCGGGAACTTGGGGTATGGACTATGGATGGTACAAGGGATATGAGGCGGCTGGGGGATTAGAGGAAGTTGTTTCATGTGGATGGGAGGGAACTTGAACTTGGGGTGAGGACGGCACAAGGAGAAATATTTGTTGCAAGGGAGGTAGCTTTGGAATTGGAGGACGTGGCTACTTGGGAACCGGCGGGGATGGCTTCTTTGAATTCGGTGGGCGTGGCTTCTTGGGAGGCGGGCATGGCGGTGGGCACGGCGGCGGGCATGGTGGGGGGCATGGAGGCGGGCATGGCGTCTTGGGAACGGCGGGCACGGCTTCTTGGGAGCCGGTGGGCATGGCTTCTTTGGCGAGCATGGCTTCTTGGGAGCCGGTGGCATGGCTTCTTTGGCGAGCATATGGCGGGCATGGCGGGGGCAGCGAGGCGGGCATGGCGGGGGCATGGTGGGCATGATTTCTTAGGAACCGGTGGGCATGGCTTCTTCGGAGCCGGTGAGCATGGCTTCTTCGGAGCCGGTGGGCATGGCTTCTTGGCGGGCATGGAGGCGGGCATGGCGGAGGGCATGGCTTCTTCGGAGCCGGTGGGCATGGCTTCTTATGCGGGCATGGCTTTTCGGGAGCCGGTGGGCATGGCTTCTTGGGTGGGCATGGAGGCGGGCATGGCGGGGGCACGGCGGTGGGCATGGCGGAGGGCATGGCTTCTTGGGAACCGGCGGGCATGGCTTCTTGGGACCTGGTGGGCATGGCTTCTTGGGCGGGCATGGTTTCTTGGGAACCGGTGGGCATGGCGGGCATGGCTTCTTGGCCGGTGGCGGTTTGTAGACTGGAGTCGGTGGCTTTTGGAATGTATGCAACTTGGGAAGGGGCTTGAAATGGAACGCCGTCGTGCATGTCGATGAGAATGACAGTTTCCCCGCTGCCAGAACAAATGTGTGTTTTCCACTCACTTTAGATTTCGGCACGATCTTAAATTGTTCGACTCCATTATTGTCAGGGCAAGGAGCTTCTGAGGTACTGCGGAGCTGCGCAAAGCACTCGTCCTTCAGCTCCCCATCATCACGGAGGATGTCACTCGGTAGTTGTACGTCGAAGCTTCCACTCTTGTCGAGCAAACCTACACCTTTAGTCTCGTAGGACCCATTGCCAGTTTTGCATTGGATGGCTACATGAAGCCCTGCTTGAAGAAATGCACCAAATATTACACTTACTTTATCTGTTTGAAGTGATCCAGTGATTTGATTAAGATGTTAAACTAGCACATTGATAATTTCACATCTTAGCAAGGAGTGAGGTGTATCGTGAGCTCGATCTCATTAGAAGCAGTTTGGGCATATATAGTATTTTAGAGGTAGGATCAAGATGGCTAGCTTCATTATTTCAGTTAATGGCGTTGCTTGAAGACGTACCTTTGAATGCTTCCTCATTCTTGATACTTTTCTGTGCACAATCTAAGCATTCACTGTTGCCGATCACGGCAACGATTCTTTCAGTCTGTGGGGTAGCACTGGAGAAGTGGGATGCCAACAAGACCGTGCAGAAACCTAACAAGAGGCTCCTTAGAAGTGGAGGAGATCCCTTGATGGAAGCCATGCATCCACTTGTAGAAGAAGACGGAATAGATGAAGCTGCTAGCTTCTACCTTGCGCGAGGGATCAGAACCCACCATACCAGTTTATAGTTGGAGCTTTGACCCCCCTCCCCCACCATACCAGTTTATAGTTGGAGCTTTTACCCCCCTCCTCATATGGGGGATAGATGAGAGAAAGGATGCATAGGCAAGAAAGCATACATGATGGATGGAAATAGAGGGATGGATCTTCCTTTCATATATTTGGTGGTACATAAAGAGATGGATGGTGATGCTTTATTTTTTTGTTTGGCATAAAATGAGCCAGGGGTGATAAATAATATTTATATATACGATATTTTTATTAAACTATTTTTAATAAAAATATTATTATTATTAATTATAATATTTATATTTACACTAAAAAAGTATAGTAATATGTAAGCTAATAATATTTAAAATTTATAATTAAATTAAATAATTTATAAATTAATTATGTATAAATCTATTTCTTATTTGTTTCATTCATTTTTTTTTTTATTCTTTTAATTTGAAAGATTACAAATTGATGAGCTAAGATGGATAGACAATTTCTGCTTTTTCATCTATTATTTTTAATATTTTGTAAAAAAAAAAGAATAAAAGCTGCCTATCATTTTAATTTCATCTCTTTAGTTTCTCTCCCACAATTCCAAACAAATACAGCCCGCCGACACCTTGTAAAGTTTTTCTCTTGTGACCACAAATTAAAATATGAGAGCAATCTCAATGGCGATAGTTTTGGCGGTTTGCCTAATAAATGTTCCCATCCTTTTTATAACCTCCTTCCTCCCTTCAATAAAGTCTTTTAGCATGATTTTTTCACTCTTGGGGAAACGGCAAGTAGCCAAACCATGTCCAGAATTTAGTGACCCCTTCCACCCTGTGATCATCTCACCTCGTTCATCTGACTATTTGGTAAGATTGTAACGGCTTTTCCCCCCTCAACAGCGATAAATGGAATAGCATCAGTTTCCGAGATCATATATGCTGCCCATGTTCCGCTCTAGTATGTGGAATATCTAGCGAGTTCCTACTTCCTGCGTTCCATGTCAGATGAAGAGCTTTTTAACTTTGGCCTTGAGGTATATAAGCAAGCACCAAAGTATTTGCCTATACAAAATTCATTCATTCTTTTTACTTCTCGGAACATAGTTTGGTAACTCACCATTTTAAACCTGGTCATAGATATGTGTACATTAGATGAGATCAAATTCGGGACATTAAAAAGGATACAGTGAGTGTCAATGCTATCTTACGGTTAAGTAGGTATGTGTCGCATCCTCATTAAGGTTAGCCAGACTCCAATTTTGAGGGCTTTTACTTTAAACGTAGGTCGAGATATGAGTTAGTCCTCTGTAAAGGATTTCTTCCTTCAAATGTAACCATCCCATTTTCGTCAGTCTAATTTACTTTTGTATTTAGTAGAATTCTTCAGTAGCTAGTTTTGCCCATTGAATGACTTTGTATTAGTCACATATGGTTGTTTTCTTCAAGCCATTTGGTATAGGACCGTGGCAAAGTGTAAAATGATTTTTTTTTGTTAATGCCGCTTTTCTTTTTCCTTTTCTTTTTTTTTTTCTTTTTTTTTTTTTTTCTGGAGATTCACGTGCGCTTTCTTGAAAGGGGTGGATTTGGTGGCGTAAGATAGCGACAGCTTCTGGCAAAGCTAAAGCCCCCGAGCAATGCGTGAAAATCTGACACCAGAGAGAGAAGGACTTCCCTAGAAGAAAATTTCGTAGGAAAAAAAAATCATTGATTTTTTTAATGAATTTTGAGTCCGTTGGAATTCGTTGGAAAAAATTCTGTCAGAAAAAAAAAAATGATGAATAAATTTACAAAAAAAATATATTTTTTTTTTATGATCATTAAGCTATAAAAAAATATTTATATTTATAATAAAAATTTATCTATTAAGCGAAGAAATTGTGTTTGTTTGGTCCGACTAGATTCTCTATTTTAATATTATAAAATTTTTTTAAATCTTATAATTCTTTATTCACCTTATCAAATTTTTTTTTTCATACCATTTAATTTTTTCTTAATGATTTCAAGACTTAATTTTATAATTTAAAATTTTTTCTTAATTTATTTCATTCTTATCTTGATATTTTTGATTTTTTTGTTGTGTCTTTAGATTCACATTTTCGATCACGATTTTCAGACATGTAGATAGTAAAGTAAATTCAGACACATTTTTTCATGAAAAAAATGATTATATTTGTTTGGACCAAAAATATGTAGAAATATCTTTTCATCATAAATTATTTCTTTATATTGCTATTAAGTTTTTTTTACCGGTGCCAACATTCAAATTTATATTTTCAAGTTGTTAGGATGAGCAAATCCACAGAAATTGCAAGACAACATTAAAATAAAATAAAAATCAGCAATATATTTTCAAGTGATTACTATAAGAGTGGATTATATATAATAAACTAACCAATCAAAAATATAGCAGCTTCACGTAGTTTGACACCGTCAAATATAGTTCAATGCAGACTAATGCATTTTGAGTATGAATAACACTGTTTCTGGCTGGCAGGTTGGGTTTCATCTGACTTTATCATCCCTAAATACTTTTAAATAACTGAATGTGACGATTGACACTCAAAACACAAGCATGTAATGTTTTGAAGAATCCATTCCAATCCTAGTCATAAAATTACCATGTCTTGTCTCAATCTTTTATGCCACATTGCTCCATTAGAAGAGCCTATCAACATTGAATGGGTTTCTGCCAAGGCCCATTCATATAGAAATCGTACGTTGACGTTAGGTAGCATGGCAGTGATGAATCTTAGCTGGGCCATTGCATACTGTGGCGTTTCTTCGTTGGATGATATACCAAGGAGATGCTAACTCCCATGTGTCATGCTAACTCCCATGTTTTACTTTAAACGTAGGTCAGAAATTAGTTAGTCCTCGGATTTCTTCCTTCAAATGTGACCATCTCATGCTTGTCATTTTAAATTACTTTTGTATTTAGTATAATTCATCAGTAGCTAGTTTTGCCCATTGAAGGATTTTGTATTAGTCACATATTGTTGTTTTCTTCAAGCCATTTGGGATAGAACCGTGGCAATGTCTAGACTGATTTGTTTTTTTTGTTGCCGCTTTTTCTTTTTTTCTTTTTTTTTGTGTGTCGGTGGGCGGAGGTGCGGCGGCGCGCGCAGGGGTGACTCACTTGCGCTTTCTTCAAAGGAGTGGATTTGGTGGCGTAACCTACAAATGACGCTTTCATTGAACTGTAAGATGGCGACAGCTTCTGGCAAAGTTGAGGCTCTCGAGCTATGCGTGAAAATCTACACTAAAAAAAAAAAAAAAAAGGCTTTCCAGAAGAAAATTTCGTTGAAAAAAAATAGGAATCATCGATTTTTTTTTTAATGAATTTTGAGTCCGTTGGAATCCATTGGAAAAAATTTTGTCAGAAAAGAAAAAACGAGGAGTAAATTTGTGAAAAAAAAAATATTTATGATGATTATTGAGCTATAGAAAACATTTATACTTACAACAAAAATTTATCCATTGCGAAGAAATTGGGTTTGTTTGGTCTGATTGGACCCTCTGCTTTAATTATAATTTTTTCTTTCAGTCTTGCAATTCTTCACCCGTGTCTCCAGATTTTTTTTCTTCATTTCATATAATTTCTTTTTAATGGTTTGAAATCTTAATTTTTGTATTTTGAATTTTTTTAATCGATTTAATTCTTATCTTGGCATTTTTTATTTTTTTTGTTGCTTCTTCAGATTCACATTTTTTATCATGATCTTTAATTTCTGAGCTTGAACTGATTATAAAGTAAATTGAGTTAGACCCCATTTCTTCACCAAAATGACAATTATATTTGTTTGGGCCAAAAATATATATAAATATCTTCTCATCAAAAATCATTTCTTTATGTTACTATTTAAGTTCTTTCACTTATGCCAACATTAAAATTTATATTTTCAAGTTGTTTGGATTAGCAAATCCATAGCAATTCCATAACGATATTAAACCAAAAAAAAAAATCAGCAATATATATTCCGGTGATTACTACAGGAAGTAAATTATACACACACACCAAAAAAAAAAAAAAAAAACTAAGTAATCAAAAGTAGAGCAGCTTCATCATGCAGTTTGACGGTCAAAAATAGTCCAATGCAAACTAATGCACTTTGTGTATACATAACACTGTTACTAGTGTAGGCCTTTACCAGGGCCGGTAGTTTGGGTTTCATCTGAGTTTATCATCCCTAAATACTTTTAAATAATTGAATGCGACGATTGACACTCAAAACACAAGCATGTAATGTTTGGAAGATTCCGATCCAATCCTAGCCATAAAATTACCATGTCTTGTCTCAATCTTTTATGCCACATTGCTCCATTGAGTCCATTTAGCATATATATATATATAGAAGAGCCTATTCAAACATTGAATGGCTTTCTGCCAAGGCCCATTCATATGGAAATCGTACCTGGCCGTTAGGTAGCATGGCGGTGATCAATCTTAGCTGGGCCATTGAAGACTGTGGCGTTTCTTCGTTGGATGGTGTACCAGGGAGATGCTAACTCCCATGTGTCATGCACTGGCAAACAGCGAGACTTGGTGGGGAGTCGGCGTTTTGTGAGACCCACCTCATGAGACTAACCAACAACCCATCACGGTGAAATCTCTAAAAAATGCCTTCTGAGCACGGTATTATCCGACAAACACCGTAATTGAACATTGGATAACAGCAAAATGCGTAGCATAAATCCAATATCCTAGGCAATGCATGACATTTACCTAAGGAAGGAGCTAGGACAAGACTGGTTCACTAATTCACAATCTCTAAAGTAATTGAGTTCTTCGGCTTATGATCTTCATATCAACTTGTCAGTAGCAAGAGCTTATATTTTCAGCATAGTTATTTAAAACCAAGATTACTATTTTATAGGTTGGATAATGTGGCATGATATGCATTTCATGGAGGGGCCAACCAAAGAAAGATTGGACCAGCCTATAAATGTCTGGCTTTTATATTGGTTGGTAGGTGGCTAGCTGCATGGCATTGCTTCACTCCATTCTAACCGACAAAGGCCGAACGAGAACAAAAGCACATCCCAATCATTACCACCGCAAGCTAGAGGCAAGCACAGCAGGGAGCACAAGATATACTGAGATCAATAGTTTCATATCTGCTATACTCTAATAAAATCAAAAAAAACGACAAAGACTTGTATGGTTAGCGTCATTCAAATCAAAAATAGATAATGTATCTTAAATGGAGATCAATGGAATTGATTAAAAACATCTTTTCTATGGAGAATTTTTAGGCCAGGCATGAAAAAGGTGGGGAACTAAAGGGCACTTGATATGCCAGCACTTATGATGCCACTTGATGTACAAGCACATATGTCTGATTGGTATTTAATTTTTATTTAATATTTACATTTATGAAGCCATAACCATCTTTCTCTCTCGATTTCCCTACTAGAGCTATGAACGCCCCATTAGATGATTTGGGCCAAGCAATTCGGTTTCCTCCCATATATTATAACACCACAATGTTAGTTAGTACGCCATCATAGTCCATCTCCATTGTATTTAAATTTTTTTTAACAAAAACTCTACTTTTTGGAGTTACCTTTTTTACTATTACATTGCATACTACAAAATCTAATGCCACTAATTGTGTAGCACTCATAAATTATCACTACTCAATCTGAACCACATGCCAAATGGTACAGTTCTTCACTCATCCATTTTTTTTGAAGTATAATTGTGTTACTTATTATAGTAAAAAAAAAGATCATCAGCATATCATTTTATTTAATTTAGGTTTTTTTTCTTTTAATTATCTAAATAGTACATTGTTTTTAAATGAGAGATGTTGGTGCAGAAATCCGTCGCCGCCGGAGGTCGCCGCAATCGAGGCCGCTGGGCGCCGCCGGGGACCTGCAAAACGAAGTCCCGTCCGGAACCGGTGGGGTGGTGGCTCCGGCAGGACCCTCCGACGGTCAAGTTAGCTTCCGGCCAACAGTAATGGAGTGCTCGGAATGAGTTCCGGAGCTTAGAGATGAGGAGGAGAGCTTAGAGAGTCGAGAGTTCAGAGAGCTTAGCCTTAGTATGTCGGGAGGGGTCCTTTTATAGCGGAGCTTAGTTGATGGTGACGGCTGTGCCGTCTGGCAGAGAGTCGTCGGGCAGCATGGAGTTTGGTAAGGAGAGGAAGGCGTCGTCCGGTAGATCGTGGGAGCCATACCGGCGAGTCGTGGGCCGCATGGAGTCCGGTACGGAGAGGAAGGCGTCGTCCGGTAGATCGTGGGAGCCATACCGGCGAGTCATCGTGGGAGCCATACCGGCGAGTCATGGGCCGCATGGAGTCCGGTACGGGGAGGAAGGCGTCGTCCGGTAGATCGTGGGAGCCATACCGGCGAGCCGTGGGCCGCATGGAGCCGGTACGGAGAGGAAGGCGCCGTCCGGTCTTGCTGCAGGCGACAGTTCGTCCAATGGAGTTCGGACTTGTAACAGAGTTCGGCCGAGGGGGAAGCTGGGGGAGTTCGTCTGGCTGAAGGGTCGGCCATCTGTAGAGTTCGGCCGCTGAGAGGCCCGAAGAAGCTCGGCTGGCCAGTTGAAGGACTTCGGTTGCTAGTTGGTTCGGCCAGGGCTCGCTGAGGAGTTCGGTCGCCTAGGGTCGGTCCGAAGGGGTTCGGCCACTTGGGCTCGCCTGAAGTCGGTCCGAAGGAGTTCGGCCGTGGGGTCCGAAGGAGTTCGGCTGCATGGGCTCGCCTGGGGTCGGTCCGAAGGAGTTCGGCCGTGGGAAGTCCGAAGGAGTTCGGCTGCATGGGCTCGCCTGGGGTCGGTCCGAAGGAGTTCGGCCGTGGGAAGTCCGAAGGAGTTCGGCTGCATGGGCTCGCCTGGGGTCGGTCCGAAGGAGTTCGGCCGTGGGAAGTCCGAAGGAGTTCGGCTGCATGGGCTCGCCTGGGGTCGGTCCGAAGGAGCTCGACCGTGGGAAGTTCGGCGGGCGGAGGGAGTTCGGCCCGGAGCTTGGCGCAGGGGAGTTCGGCCTCTAGGCAGTTCGGCCGTGGTAGGGGCTCGGCCTGGCGCCTGGCGCTAAAGCTCTTCAGCGGCTACTGGTTACATTGGGCTGAGCGTCGGGCCGGGCTTCGGCAGGAGCGGGATTTATCCCCAACAGTAGCCCCCCCACTCCCGAGTTCAAAAATTGAAGGAAGGGAGTACCAAAACAGGCGACTGCCGAAGTCTTCTTCTAGGCTCCGCATTTGTTGCATCTGAAGCTCGGGGAGGTCTCATCTCCAGCCAAGATTGACGCTGAAGTTGAGGCTGAGGCTTGGGGGAGACCTCATCTTCAGTCGATGTTTGGAGTTGAAATGGAACTCGTTTCCGGCTAAAATCGATGAAGCTGATGTTGAAGCCGAAGTAAGACTCGCCTCCTTCGGTCGAGGTCGGATTTGAGCTCCTCGGGGGCGACATTATCTTCGTCAGTTGAAGTCGACTCGAGGGAGACCTCCTATCTTGCAGCCGAGGTTGAAGTGCGCGCTCGGGGGAGATCTTATCTCCTACGACCGAGCTTCCCTCGGGGGAGATCTTACCTCCTGCAGCCGAAGTGAAGTGCGCGCTCGGGGGAGATCTTATCTCCTGCAGCCGAGCTTCCCTCGGGGGAGATCTTATCTCCTGCGGCCGAGGTTGGTGCTTGCGTTAGGACGAGGTTCTCCTCCTGTTCCTAACCGAGATTGTTCTGGTCGCTCGGGAGAGATCTTATCTCTGGCTGAACTTGTTGTTCGGGAGAGATCTTATCTCTGGCCGAACTTTGCCTTCGGGAGAGATCTTATCTCTGACCGAGGTTGCGGTTCGGAAGAGATTTATCTCTGGCCGACCTTGTTTGTTCGCGAGAGATCTTATCTCTGGCCGAACTTGTTGTTCGGGAGAGATCTTATCTCTGGCCGAACTTTGCCTCGGGAGAGATCTTATCTCTGGCCGAGGTTGCGGTTCGGGAGAGATCTTATCTCTGGCCGACCTTGTTGTTCGGGAGAGATCTTATCTCTGGCCGAACTTTGCCTTCGGAGAGATCTTATCTCTGGCCGAGGTTGCGGTTCGGGAGAGATCTTATCTCTGGCCGACCTTGTTGTTCGCGAGAGATCTTATCTCTGGCCGAACTTGTTGTTTTCGGGAGAGATCTTATCTCTGGCCGAACTTTGTTGTTCGGAGAGATTCTTATCTCTGGCCGAACTTGTTGTTCGGAAGAGATCTTATCTCTGGCCGAACTTTGCCCTCGGGAGAGATCTTATCTCTGGCCGAGATTTGTTGCGGTTCGGGAGAGATCTTATCTCTGGCCGACCTTGTTGTTCGCGAGAGATCTTATCTCTGGCCGAACTTGTTTGTTCGCGAGAGATCTTATCTCTGGCCGAATTTGTTGTTCGGGAGAGATCTTATCTCTGGCCGAACTTTGCCCTCAGGAGAGATCTTATCTCTGGCCGAGGTTGCGGTTCGGGAGAGATCTTATCTCTGGCCGACCTTGTTGTTCGCGAGAGATTCTTATCTCTGGCCGAACTTGTTGTTCGGGAGAGATCTTATCTCTGGCCGAACTTTGCCCTCGGGAGAGATCTTATCTCCTGCGGCCGAGGTGCGCGCTCGGGGGAGATCTTATCTCCTGCGGCCGAGCTTGTTGCTCGCGTTAGGACGAGGTTCTCCTCCTGTTCCTAACGCGGCGATTATTGACTGCTGCTCTCCTGTCATCGCATAGTTTTCGCATCCAGAAATAATATTATGCAGAGGGGAGAATTTTATCCGAAGGGAAATCGTGGACAGCGCGCTCTCGTTTGAGGGGTTGACGGGGCGTTGTTCCTCGGAGCTCCCTCGAGCAGCAAGTCCCGTCCAGACGACCTCCTCTATCTCATGCCGGTCCTTCATAATTTGGACCATGCTTCTCTTGACTTTGTCGCTGGGGATGACAATCACCGATGTAGCTAGCTCCTAGCTCCTCCCCGGGGTGGCGTTGATGACGCCGCGGGACGGCCAACCTTCTTGTCTTTTCCGGTTACGGCAGTGCCTATAGCCGATCTTCTCCTTGATCGCGCATGTTTGGAGAGGCCGTAGTCCTTCAGGTCTTGGCGGTTGGCTCTTAACTTTGCCGAGAATTCGAGTTAGAGGAGCGGGTCGTAGTTGCGGAACCTTCTGGGAGGGGGGCTTCGTTCCGTCCTTGCCGGCGCCGAACTTTATTTTGGAGGTTGAGTTGAGGAGTTCGGCTTTCCACCGAGCTTCATTTTACCTTGATGCCGAGCTTTGGGGGGAGCCCGGCTTTTCTCCGAGCCGAACTTCTTTCCGCTTCGACGGGGAACTTCTGCTCTCTGTTTCTCTCTTCGGGGCGATTGGGCTCTTCCTTAAGGCTGATTTCTCACGCCCTCATGGCGGGCTTGCTGGTGGAGTCGCTACCGGAGGCTGCTGTAAAGCGTGCAACGCCTCCGTGAGGCCACGGCCATGGATCTGTCGGTCAAGCAGGCCGAACTGCTTCACATCCACCGCGAGTTCAGGTGGAACCTAGGCCGCCGGGGCTGGAGCAGGGACAGACGGACTCGGAGGGGATCGAGCCGCGGAAGCCGTCGAGCGCCGCGTCGAAGCCCTTCTGGGGGGCATTTCCTCTTTCCAGAGAAGGAATTCTGAAGAGGGAGAAGAGAGATCCGGAGCAGGGGCGGAAAATCGTCGCCGAGCACTCCTTTAAGAATAAGGGAACCTCGAAGGTTCAGTCCCTTCTTCCAGCGCCAATCTGTTGGTGCATAAATCCGTCGCCGCCGGAGGTCGCCGCAATCGAGGCCGCTGGGCGCCGCCGGGGACCTGCAAAACGAAGTCCCGTCCGGAACCGGTGGGGGGGTGGCTCCGGCAGGATCCCTCCGACGGTCAAGTTAGTTTTCCGGCCAACAGTAATGGAGTGCTCGGAATGAGTTCCGGAGCTTAGAGATGTGAGGAGGAGAGCTTAGAGAGTCGAGAGTTCAGAGAGCTTAGCCTTAGTATGTCGGGAGGGGTCCTTTTATAGCGGAGGCTTAGTTGATGGTGACGGCTGTGCCGTCTGGCAGAGAGTCGTCGGGCAGCATGGAGTTTGGTACGGAGAGGAAGGCATCGTCCGGTAGATCGTGGGAGCCATACCGGCGAGTCGTGGGCCGCATGGAGTCCGGTACGGAGAGGAAGGCGTCGTCCGGTAGATCGTGGGAGCCATACCGGCGAGTCATCGTGGGAGCCATACCGGCGAGTCGTGGGCCGCATGGAGTCCGGTACGGGGAGGAAGGCGTCGTCCGGTAGATCGTGGGAGCCATACCGGCGAGCCATGGGCCGCATGGAGCCCGGTACGGAGAGGAAGGCGCCGTCCGGTCTTGCTGCAGGCGACAGTTCGTCCAATGGAGTTCGGACTTGTAACAGAGTTCGGCCGAGGGGGAAGCTGGGGGAGTTCGTCTGGCTGAAGGGTCGGCCATCTGTAGAGTTCGGCCGCTGAGAGGCCCGAAGAAGCTCGGCTGGCCAGTTGAAGGACTTCGGTTGCTAGTTGGTTCGGCCAGGGCTCGCTGAGGAGTTCGGTCGCCTAGGGTCGGTCCGAAGGGGTTCGGCCACTTGGGCTCGCCTGAAGTCGGTCCGAAGGAGTTCGGCCGTGGGAAGTCCGAAGGAGTTCGGCTGCATGGGCTCGCCTGGGGTCGGTCCGAAGGAGTTCGGCCGTGGGAAGTCCGAAGGAGTTCGGCTGCATGGGCTCGCCTGGGGTCGGTCCGAAGGAGTTCGGCCGTGGGAAGTCCGAAGGAGTTCGGCTGCATGGGCTCGCCTGGGGTCGGTCCGAAGGAGTTCGGCCATGGGAAGTCCGAAGGAGTTCGGCTGCATGGGCTCCCTGGGGTCGGTCCGAAGGAGTTCGGCCGTGGGAAGTCCGAAGGAGTTCGGCTGCATGGGCTCGCCTGGGGTCGGTCCGAAGGAGCTCGGCCGTGGGAAGTTCGGCGGGCGGAGGGAGTTCGGCCCGGAGCTTGGCGCAGGGGAGTTCGGCCTCTAGGCAGTTCGGCCGTGGTAGGGGCTCGGCCTGGCGCCTGGCGCTAAAGCTCTTCAGCGGCTACTGGTTACATTGGGCTGAGCGTCGGGCCGGGCTTCGGCAGGAGCGGGATTTATCCCCAACAAGAGAAATAATAGCGCTTATTTGTTTTTTAAATTATTCACATGATTGATTATCTTTAAGTTGGATGGCATTATCAACTTGTGAATTTGCCATCAATTGGTCGAACTCACTACACAAAACAACAATTTTTATCACAAAATTACATATTAACTACAAGTCATATATTATATTTATTAAATGAGAAGAGCATACTTATTTTAAGCATGGCAAAACTTCATCCCAATTTTTTTAGTATATAGAGATAAGCATGTAATAACTCCATTCAACTTAGCTTATGTATGAATCTAACCTTCTTCTCCTTATCATTTTGGAAAGCATAACTAAGCCGTGCAATAACACCCAACCCATGGTGAGATTGAGCATTTAAGCCTTCATAGTTCCTCTTAATCTATTGAACCTAATTTCAATCCTTGTAGATGCCTGGAACAAGTAAAGACGTGCTAGCTTCCTTTTGGTACTCCATCCTAATAATATTCAGGAAAGTCATCTATATCTATAAGACTATTACATGCACTTGAAACTTTTATTTCATTAAAGTATCATAAGTATCAATATTTTTTTTGATAACTCCTCCAACTCCATAATTAATGGCTATAGATAGGCATCCATATCACTGCCCGAAGCTTTGGGACTAGTAACGAGTAATGCCAAAATAAAAGTTGTTTTATACACAATTATAGTGGTAAATTATAAGGAATAAATATCATAGGCCGCATTATTCATATTTTCAAATAGGTTGAATCATCACTTGCCAACCTAAGTTTTATATTGCGAGGTGTTGGTGCAGAAATCCGTCCTCGCCGGAGGTTGCCGAAATCGAGGCCGCTGAGGTCGCCGCCGGGGACCTGCAAAACGAAGTTCCGTCCGAAACCGGTGGGGTGGTGGCTCCGGCAGGACCCTCCGATGGTCAAGTCAGTTTCCGGCCAACAGTAATAGAGTGCTCGGAATGAGTTCCGGAGCTTAGAGATGAGGAGGAGAGCTTAGAGAGTCGAGAGTTCAGATAGCTTCGCCTTGGCGTATCTGGAGGGGTCCCTTTATAGCGGAGCTTAGTTGATGGTGACGGCCATGCCGTCTGGCAGAGAGTCGTCGGGCAGCATGGAGTTCGGTACGGAGAGGACGGCATCGTCCGGTGGATCGTGGGAGCCATACTGGCGAGTCGTGGGCCGCATGGAGTCCGGTACGGAGAGGAAGGCGTCGTCCGGTCTTGCTGCAGGCGACAGTTCGTCCAGAGGAGTTCGGACTAGTAACAGAGTTCGGCCGAAGGGGAAACCCGGGAGGAGCTCGGCTGGCTGAAGGGTCGGCCATCTGTAGAGTTCGGCCGAGGGACGATTGTCCGAGGAGTTCGACCGCCTGGAGTCGGTCCGAAGGGGTTCGGCCGCCTGGGCTCGCCTGGAGTCGGTCCGAAAGGAAAACCCGGGAGGAGCTCGGGTGGCCGAACGGGCGTCTGGGAGGAGTCCGTCTCCCGAAGAAGTCCTACCGCTTGGAGTCCAAGGAGCTCGGCCGTCAGGAAGTTCGGCTGGCGGTGGGAGTTCGGCCCGGAGCCTGGCGCTGGGGAGTTCGGCAGCTAGGTAGTTCGGCCCGGACCTTGGCGCAGGGGAGTTCGGCCTCTAGGCAGTTCGGCCCGGACCTTGGTGCAGGGGAGTTCGGCCTCTAGGCCGTTCGGCCGTGGTAGGGGCTCGGCCTGGCGCCTGGCGCTAAAGCTCTTCAGCGGCTACTGGTTGCATTGGGCCGAGCATCAGGCTAGACTTCGGCGGGAGCGGGATTTATCCCCAACACGAGGTTATACGATAAATGATGCATACAACTCCTCTAAATATTTTCATACTTGAGAATCTACTAAATGCTTGAAAGCACCATTCTTATGACATTTGCTATGATGTCATTTCATCTCTAAAGTAGTTTTTGAAGGTATATACAAGTTTTGAAGCCTCGAAATTAATGGAAATGCCATAAAGTCTTAGCAATTTATTTTTTTTTACCACTCCTTAACATAAAGGTTTCACAAAATTTGCTTTATCTTTGATTAATTTCCATTGAGATGTACCATAAACAACACAATAGTTCTTATTGGAGATAAACTCCGCTTCCATCGAAATCCAGTTTGATACTTAGCCTAATATAACTGGTAATCACGGAAGAGCTTCGATCTAAAATTCTTCCTCCAGCTGTCGAATTCCTTCCGGACTTCTTCAGCAGCCGAACTCCTTCAACGGCCGAACCTCTTCCGGATACCTCTAACGGTCGAACCTCTTTCGGACTCCTTCAGCAGTCGAACTCCTCTAGCGATCGAATCCCTCTCGAACTTCTCCAGTGGTCGAACTCCTTTCGAGCTCCTCCAGCGGTCGAACTCCTTTCGAACTCCTCCAGCGGTCGAATTTCTTTTGGACTCCTTCAACAGTCGAACTCCTCCAGCGATCGAAACCCTCCCGAACTTCTCTAGTGGTCGAACTCCTTCCGGACTCCTCCAGCAGTCGAATCCCTTTCGAACTCCTTCAACAACCGAACTCCTCTCTGACTTTTTCTTCAGCCAGACTTCTCCATCAGTCGGACTCCTTCTGAACTTCTTCATCAGTCAAACTTCATCCAGATTCATCCAGTGGATTACTTTCAGATTTGAACTAGCATTCCTTCTGGATGATTCCATCTAGCCATATTTTCTTTAGAAGTTCGAACTCTTCTAGAATTGATGTATGTCAAAGCTCTTCACCAACCAATGCCTATTTTCTTCGAACTTCGACTATTAAATCTCGACGAATAGGCACATCATGACAACGAACACTTTTCTCCATAACAAACTCCATGTGACCTCGAGTGGCCCATTATCGGATGGTTACGGCTGTCACTATCAGCCTGCTATAGGTGGCACTTCTCTCCATAACAAACTCTATGTGGCTCCGAGTAGCCCACTATCGGATGGTTATGGCTGTCACTATCAGTATGCTACAGATGGTGCCTCTCTCTGTAATAAATTTCATGTGATCCCGAGCGGCCCACTATCAGACGGTTATGGCTATCACTATCAGTCTACTACAGGCTCTGTCTATAAAAAAAGATCCTTCAGATATATTTTTTTTAAAGCTCTCTTCTTCTTCCCAAAATTTGACTGAATTCTTTTTTGAGCACTCTACTTCTGTTGACCAAAAGAGCTGACTTGATCATTGGAGGATCCTATCGAAGCCACCATCACCGACTCCGGATGGAACTTTATTTTGCAGATCATCGATGGCGACCTCTTCTTCCTCAACTCCAACTCGATTCAGCATCAACCAGATTCTACACCAATAAGATTGGTGCTAGAGGAATGGCCCCTCTGTTCCTGAGGTATCCTTATTCTTGAAAGACTGCTCAGTCAACCATGTGGATCTTCTTCTTCAAGGTTCATTTTCATCCTCTCCCTCAATCCCAAGAAATGCCTTCAAAGAAGGTAACTACCTAGAGATCTACCGCTTCTGTCGTCAGATCTGAGCTAGATCCATCCATTCCTGCTCTATCACCAATGCTCCAACCTCCTCCTCCATCGGTGGCCATGGTAGATCCAGAGCAGTTTAACCTACTGATGTAGTGGGTTCATGGCCTCACCAAAGTGGTGCAGACCATGCGATAATCTTCGATGGTGATTCCAGCAAGAAACCTGCCATCGGAATGTCAGAAATCAATCCCAAGGAAGAACACTTGGGTTAGCATACCCATCGCCCCTGTGAAGAAAAAATGGAGAGCAGAAGATCCTTGTTCGGATCATGATTCTTCTTTGGAAGAGACATTCCCTATCTACAATCGAAAGCCTTCCAAGATCTATGATCGAGATGACGTCCTCGATCAAAAACTGTAGAAGATGGACTAGTGAATTGAGGAACTCCACCACGTCGCTCCGGCTCATCATAATGACATCTGCACGGATCCTTCTTTCTCTTTCTGAATTATGCAACAGTCCATTCTACCAAACTTCAAGCTCCCCCAATTTGAAAGCTACGATGGAATCTCTGATCTGATCGATCATCTGAAGGCCTTTCGAACCATGATGTTGCTCTATGGTGGACCAGACGCCATCTTATGTCGAGCTTTTCTATCTATCTTAAAAGGAGCAGCAAGAAACTGATACTCAACACTTAAGTCGGATACCATCTTTTTCTTCGATCAAATGAGCCATCAATTTGCGGCTCACTTCGTCAGCAGCCGACGTCCGTGCCGAGGTTCGGATTCTCTAATAAATATCAGACAGAAGGAGAAAAAATCTGTTCAAGCTTATATCATCCGATTTAATGCTGCTGCATTGAAGGTTCGAAACTTGGACCAGTTTGTTGCAATGGCCACACTCAAGGGCGACCTTCAAAAGAATGATTTGCTATTCTTCCTGAAGAAGAAGTACCTCAGAAACTTTGCCGATCTACTAGCTCGGGCTGAAGAATATGTTCGAATGAAAGAAATCTTCAAATTGAAAGGTAAGAAAGCCATAAGAAAGCAACAGATGGATGAGTCTAATAAATCCACAGCTGATGACGGGCCAAATAAAGTTCGACCGTGCTCATGGACTCCCTCCAAGCGCAAGCAAATCCAAACTCCTTCTCGAGCTCATTGTCAAAGAAGCCCTGATAAAAGGGCACGAAGAAGTTCTTTCCCTAGTAGACTTCGTTGGTGCTGCAGTACCGGTTGAAGGTATAATAACTCTAGCCATGGCTATAGGACAATATCCAAGGCAATCCAGAGCGTAGGTGGATTTTCTAGTAATAAAGGCTCCCTCTTCTTACAATGCAATTCTCGACCAATCTGATCTAAATGCACTTTGGATGATGGTGTCAACTTATTATTTGAAGATGAAATTTTTGATAAATTATAGAATCAGAGAGGTCAAAAGAGATCAAGCTCTGACAAGGTACTGCTACTCAATTGCCCTACAAAAGAAAGAACAGTTCGACCCTTATCCTATTGATGGGCTAGATGTCCACGATGATCTTACCGAAGAATGGGATGAGCCCACAGAAAATCTTGTGACCATCCCCTTGAATGACGAAAATATGGAGCATACAGTGCAAATTGGCTCCAATTTGGAAGATGAAGTTCGGAAGCAACTTATCGCTTTTTTATGGAGGAATACCGACGTCTTCGCCTGGGTTCTGACAGATATGCCTAGGATTGAGATCGAGGTTATGGAACATCGACTGGCCGTTGACCCCAAGCATCAACCAATGAAAGAAAAGTTCAAGGCCATGCACCAGAAAGGCAGAAGGTAATAGCAGAAGAAGTCGACAAGCTTCTCAACGCCAAATTTATCCAAAAAGTCAGCTATTCGACTTAGATCTCTAACGTGGTCCTGGTCAAGAAAGCCAATGATAAGTGGAGGATGCGCATCGACTTTAAGAAGCTTAACAAGACCTGCCCAAAAGATAGCTATCCTTTACCTAGAATCGATCAACTGATGGACGCGACTTCAGGCTACGAGCTCCTCACCTTCATGGATGTCTTCTCTGGGTACAACCAAATTTGGATAGGATCGGAGGACGAGGAGAAGACTGCTTTTATTACTAACCATGGTCTTTACTATTATTGGATCATGCCCTTCGAACTTAAAAATATAGGTGCAACTTATCAGTACTTGGTCAATAAAATCTTTAAGAAGCAGATCGACCGCAATATGAAGGTTTACGTCGATGATATACTGATCAAAAGTCGAGAGATTGTCAATCATGTCGTCGACCTTGAAGAGACTTTCGATGCACTCAGAAAATACAAGATGAAGCCGAATCCAACCAAGTGCATCTTTGGGGTAGCCTCAGAAAAATTTTTAAGATTCATGGTCTCGAGATGAGGGATCGAGGCCAATCCGAAGAAAATTTGAGCTATTCAGGAGATGACCGCTCCGAAGTTCATCAAAAAAGTTTAATGGCTAACCGAAAAGATGGCATCTTTTAATTATTTTGTCTCGAGGTCGGCCGAACGCTGCATGCCTTTCTTCCAAATCCTCAGAAAATCGAAAGATTTTCACTGGACTCAGAAATATCAAAAGACGTTCGATGAGTTCAAGAACTACCTCAGCTCACCCTCCCTACTAGCCAAATCCAAATCTGGAGAGGAGCTATTTTTCTACCTCGCGGTCTCTCCTACGGTGCTAGCAACAGTTCTGATCAAAGAAGAGATGAAAGTACAGCGATCAGTCTACTACATAAGCTGGATCCTAAGGGATGCCGATGATGCGTGCTAATTTATAGCTATGGCAAGTGCACCAGTCGATCAGGTAATAAAATGAATGAGTAGAGTATCGTCCCTAGAGGATTGAAAAATAAGTACTGAAAAGCTCTTTCCTATACTTTATTTAGAAGATCGATTTATGAGAATAAAAAATTAAAAAAATAAAAAATAAATAATTAAAAGTTTTTAATTAAATAGAGAGTGTAAATTATTAGGATTTTAAATTCAAGAGTAATGGATTACTAAGGCAATCGGTTCACCAACTCAGTCAATACAATATTCAGATTTTTAGATTAATTTTATTTCATGTGACGGTGGAGTCTCCTAATTTATTCACTATCCTTTGATCCAAGCATAGCAAAACTATTAATATTTATTAATTATCCTTTGGTCCAGGTGTAATTTAAATAAATATTAATGCATTAGATTTTGTGAAACCCTCTAATTAAAATACGCTGCGTCCAAAGCGCACTAAAATTCTGCATGCATATGAATTCTAATTTGATTCATAATATAAGATATATAATCAAGAAGCATTAACATAGATGTACTTGGTCCATAACATCTATGTTCATCAGATCAATTAGAAGATGGCCAGTAATCTAAAAGCATTAAGATCAGATTTATATACTCCTCATGAATAAAATTTAAAAATAAATCATACTGAATATTGCATCAAAAGAGTGGCTACACCTTAGCCTTAGTAAAATAAAATTTAGTTCATAATAACAAGTTTAAAATTAGCAAATAAAATAAAAAATATAGAGAAATTAGACTGTTTGATTATTGAAATTGATTGTCTGCTGCTCTTGATGTGGAAAACTTGGCGAAGAAGAAGAGGCTCCTTGATCGATATCTTGATCGTCGAAGAAAAATCAAAAATTCTTTTTGATTTTCTCATAAATCACTTTTTTTTTTAATCTCTCTCCTCTCTCTTTCTCTCTCTCTTTCTCCCTCTCTCTCTCTCCCCCGTCTCTCTCTTTGTCTCTCTCTGATTTCTTATTTTTTTCACGACAACCATAGATTTTTATAGATAAAGAATTTGATTTTCTCCTAAAATCCATCAAAAACTAGGTTTAAGACTCCCAAAACAACTCAAATTAAGATCTGAATAATTCTGACCGTTGGATGGTGATCAAACGGTCCAAAAACCACTCAAAAATCTCTTAAAATAACCCAGATCAAGTCGGATTTAATATCAGCCGTTGGATCAACCGTTGGATCAAATTTGGACCGTCCGATCGTGTTGAAATAAGCCTTCAGATCTTTAGTTTTACGTTGGAATGAATCTCAGTCGTTGGATCTCGATCGGGAGCTGCGGATACCATCCATCAGCACCTTCTTTTCTGCCATCCGATCAAGCTTCAGTGAAAACCGCCCGTTGGATCAGCCAGAATTTCCAAATTACCCTACGTGGACCGTGCGCAAGTCTGGTGTTGCATGGACCACTGCATTTTTCAGCCAATCAGAGCGCGCCTCTTACTATGAAATTATCAAAATACTCTTCAGATGGTCCATCGTGCGCCGCGAAAATGCTGACGTCATCCTGACATCAGCGTTGCGTCGGCAGTTTTTTTTTTTTTTTTTGAAATTCGATTTTGGACTTATTTGAAGTCCGTTTTGTCTGAAATTTTTTTTATCTGAATCAAAAAAATAAGATCTTCATATTGGTGGCCTTCTTTCCTACATAAGATTAATAAAAATATCAATTTCTAGTAAAATAGATTAATTTATTTTATAATTTAATATTTTTATTAGTATATTTTTACCGCTTATCACACCCCCAACTTAGTCATTGCTAGTTCCTTAGTAATATTTTATTTAATACCATGTTTCAATAAGATAATCCTTCACAAAGATAAAATCTAGGATTAAAGGTCATAAAGTTTAGAAAATACTGCTAACTAAGCATTGAGCTTCAGAAGCAAATTTTTCAGTCAATATAATTAAAAATTTTTTTAGAGTACATTAAATATCTGTAGCACTTATATTTGTGATGGCTAACTATAGCATTTCAGTATTAAATTAAAAGAATAAAAGTATCTTCTCTTATCACCTATTTTGGTCAATTTTTATATACATTCTCAATTTTATACTCATGAATTAAGGTAGCTTTCACACTGCCTTTTTTTTTTTTTTACTGTGCTGAGCATCCTGGCCTTTCCTTCACCATTTTACGTGAATTTTCACACTTGACCTAGGTGCAGACCCAGTTACTAGGCTTTGGGCAATCCACATATACTCTGTCTTTTATACTTTATTTATAGGCAGATAGCTCTTTCCTTAAATTCAAGTTTCTTTGATTAGAATGTATATTAATTACCAATTTTTAGTGATAATTAAATCCTCAATTGACCTTATAATCAATACCTACTTTGCCTTGTTAGTGTGCATGTGCAATAAAAAGTGCTAATAATCTTTTAATGACCTAAGTAGGCTGCTAAAAGTTGACCAACTAATCTACTTCTTTAACTCGTTACATTCATTAGTAAATAATTCTATCTTTTATCACTTGTCCAGTTTATCTTGCTCAAGATTTTCTTCTTGACACATGGTTTTTTTTTTATATAATTATTCTACATTGTCTTAAAGAGAAAGAAAAATAAAGGATGTAATAAAGGACAGGAAGGAATACACCTGATTTTGTTCAGTCTGGTTCTTTGGAGCTTTGAAATTTTGCTTGAATTCTCATTGATTTTTCTACAAAATTAAAAATACACACCAGAGCAGTAAAAGAGCAATAATAAATTACTAAAAAAAATTTAAAAAATGATTAAAACTAAAAAAAAAAGAAACAACCTATCTAGTAATTCTGACTTATAGTCTTCAGCTTGACTTTTTTTGAGTTCTAAAGTGGATCAATCTGGTGCCACTTTAATTGGAATACTTTCATATTTAATCGAGTCCTCTTTCAATTTGACATTGCTCACTTTTATAGTCTCAAACATGTTTTCTACAGAATTCTTATATACTGAATTGTCAATAATATCAATTAGAAAATAAGTTTGATTGTCATCAGGATGTTTAGTATCTTTGAAAACATTAAAAGTAACTTGTTCGTCTTAGACTCTAAGAATTAATTTTTCTTGTTGAACATCTATTAAAGCTCCTCTAGTAGTTAAAAAGAGTCTCCCTAAAATAAGGGGTACATCATAATCTTCTTCCATATCAAGAACAATAAAATCAACAGGAAAAATAAACTTGTTTACCTTTACCAAGACATCCTCCACTGTACCTCTTGGATATTTAATGGATCTATCGGCTAATTGAAGAGTAATAGTGGTAGGCTTTGATTCTCCTAAACCCAGCTTTCTGAAAATAGAAAAAGGCATGAGATTTATGCTTGCTCCTAAATCACATAAAACTTTATCAAAACTACAATCACCAATAATGCAGGGGATAGTAAAACTCCCTTGGTCTTTTAACTTCTGTGGTAATTTACTTTGAAGTATTGCTGAGCATTCTTCATTCAAATTTATTCTCTCATGCTCCTTCGGCTTTTTCTTATTTGTTAAGATTTCTTTGAGAAACTTGGCATACCTGGGCATTTGAGTAATAGCATCTACAAAAGGAATATTAATATATAAATTCTTTAAAATTTAAAAAAAATTAGAAAATTTCTTATCTGAATGCTGTATTTGTCTCTTTGGGAATAGTAGTGGCCGCACGTAGGGCTTCACATTTGGATCAGCAAATCATATACCTGGAGACCATCCATCAACTGGTTGTTTTGGTGACTGACGAATTTGAGTTGATGGTTTCTTATTTGTAGTTGGCTCTTCAGTCTCATTCTTCTGATGTGGCTCCTCCAGCTTTGTACCACTTCTTAAGATGATAGCATTGACTTGCTCCCTTGGATTTGTCTCCGTATTGCTTGGCAAGGATCCTTGAGGTCTCTCGGAGATTATCTTAGCCATTTGACCTATTTGCATCTCCAAGTTTCGAATTGCTGCTGTTTGGTCCTGCCTAAGTTTGGCTTCCAAATTTTTTATAGTTGCTTCTTGGTTTTGCATAAATTTGACCATCAACTCTTCCATGTTGGACTTTTTTTCAGGTACTTGGAATCCTGGGGGTGGCTGTTGTGCTGCATTTTGATTGTTCCATGAGAAATTTGGGTGCTGCCTCCACCCTTGATTGTATGTGTTGGAGTAGGGATTATTTTATTGCGATCTGAAAAAATTACCAATATAATTAGCTGTATCAGTTATTTTAGTAAAAGGATTATCTGTCTGGCAATTACTCGTATCGTGTCCTCCTCCACACAGGTCACAAGTCATGCTCTGAACATGCATAGCTATTCCCTTTAAGTTGTTGACTTCGGCTCTAAGGGCTGCAATTTCAGCTAGTAAAGTTGGCACACAATCTACTCCCTGCACAGCTTCTAGTCTTTTTGGCATCATGTGCTCTGTCTGCCATTGATAGCTATTTGATGCCATCTCATCGATCAGATCGAAGGCTTCTTCCTCCATTTTTTGATTAATGGTTCCTCCTACTGCTGCATCAATCATAGATCGATTAGTAGGAGATAAACCATTATAGAAAGTTTATACCTAAAGCCATACGGATAGTTGATGATGTGGACATCTCCTCGGCAGTTTCTTGAAATGCTCCCAAGCCTCATATAGCGTCTCCATGTCCATCTGCATAAAAGAAGTGATATCGTTGTGCATCTTAGCAGTTTTGGAAGGTGAAAAGTACTTAACTAAGAATTTTTGGGCTAGAACATTTCAAATTGTGATAGAACCTGTAGGAAGAAAATGAAGCTAATTTTTAGCTTTATCCCGTAAAGAGAAAGAAAATAACATTAATCTAATAGCATCATCCGACACCCCATTAATTTTAAAAGTATCACAAAGTTCAAAAAAATTAGAAATATGGGCATTCGAATCATCATGCACGTGTCCATTAAATTGGACAGTTGATTGAATCATCTGAATCATTGCCGACTTTATTTCAAAGTTGTTTGCTTGTACAGACGGTCTCCTGATGCTCGAAGCTGCATCGGCTACAGATGGTGTGATGTAATCATTTAATGGACGATGTACTGGTCGAATAGCTTCATGCTGTCCTTCGATCGCCATATCCAATCCTAGATTGATGTCGTTAGGATCTTTAGCTGTATGTTTCTCTCTTGTTATAATCTTCTAATAGTTCTTTCAATTTTTGGATCTAGAGGTAGTAAGTTACTATGTCCAGTACGTGTCATGCACAAATTTTTTTTTTAATAATAAAAATTAAAAATAAATTTTTAAAGTAAAGCTAGGATCAAAATTTTAATATTATTTTAGACACAATCCCCGGCAATGGCGCCAAAAACTTGATGCGTGCTAATTTATAGCTATGGCAAGTGCACCAGTTGATCAAGTAATAAAGTGAATGAGTAGAGTATCGTCCCTAGAGGATTGGAAAATAAGTACTGAAAAGCTCTTTCCTATGCTTTATTTAGAAGATCGATTTATGAGAATAAAAAATTAAAAAAAATAAAAAAAATAATTAAAAGTTTTTAATTAAATAGAGAGAGTGTAAATTATTAGAATTTTAAATTTAAAAGCAATGGATTATTAAGAAAATCGGTTCACCAACTCAGTCAATACAATATTCAGATTTTTAGATTAATTTTATTTCATATGACGATGGAGTCTCCTAATTTATTCACTATCCTTTGGTCCAGGCATAGCAAAAATATTAATATTTATTAATTATCCTTTGGTCCAGGTATAATTTAAATAAATATTAATGCATTAGATTTTGTGAAACCCTCTAATTAAAATACGCTGCGTCCAAAGCGCACTAAAATTTTCGCATGCATATGAATTCTGGTTTGATTCATAATATAAGGTATATAATCAAGAAGCATTAACATAGATGTACTTGATCCGTAACATCTATGTTCATCAGATCAATTAGAAGATGGCCAGTAACCTAAAAGTATTAAAATCAGATTTATTTACTCCTCATGAATAAAATTTAAAAATAAATCATACTGAATATTGCATCAAAAGAGTGGCTACACCTTAGCCTTAGTAAAATAAAATTTAGTTCATAATAATAAGTTTAAAAATAGTAAATAAAATAAAAAATATAGAGAAATTAGACTGTTTGATTGTTGAAATTGATTGTCTGCTGCTCTTGATTTGGAGAACTTGGTGAAGAAGAAGAGGCTCCTTGATCGATATCTTGATCGTCGAAGAAAAATCAAAAACTCTTTTTGATTTTCTCACAAATCACTTTTTTTTAATCTCTCTCCTCTCTCTTTCTCTCTCTCTTTCTCCCCATCTCTCTCTTTGTCTCTCTCTGATTTCTTTTTTTTTTCACGACAACCATAGATTTTTATAGATAAAGAATTTGATTTTTCCTCAAAATTCATCAAAAACTAGGTTTAAGACTCCCAAAACAACTCAAATTAAGATTTGGATAATTCTGACCATTGGATGGTGATCAAACGATCCAAAAATCACTCAAAATCCCTTAAAATAACCCAGATCAAGTCGGATTTAATATCAGCCGTTGGATCAACTGTTGGATCAAATCTGGGCCGTCCGATCGCATTGAAATAAGCCTTCAGATCTTTAGTTTTACGTCGGAATGAATCTCAGCCGTTGGATCTCGATCGGGAGCTGCGGATGCCATCCATCAGCGCCTTCTTTTCGGTTGTCCGATCAAGCTTCAGTGAAAACCGCCCGTTGGATATGCTAGAATTCCCAAATTGCCCTCCGTGGACCGTCCGCGAGCCCGGTATTGCGTGGACCACCGCGTTCTTCAGCCAATCAGAGCGCATCTCTTGCTGTGAAATTTCCAAAATATCCTTCAGATGGTCCATCGTGCGCCGCAAAAATGCTGACATCATCCTGACATCAGCGTTGCATCGGTGGTTTTTTTTTTTGAAATTCGATTCTGGGCTCGTTTGAAGTCCGTTTTGCCTGAAATTTTTTTCATCTGAATTAAAAAAATAAGATCTTCATATTTGTGACCTTCTTTCTTATATAAGATTAATAAAAATATTAATTTATAATAAAATAGATTAATTTATTTTATAATTTAATACTTTTATTAGTAGGTATACAAAGTTGAAAAAATTGACTTATGCTCTTCTAAGAAAACTTTGACCTTACTTCCAAGGATATGCTATAATGCTCCTCACTAACCAATCGATCAGAGCAATCCTTTATCAAATGGATGCTTCCAAAAGAATTGCAAAATGAGCCATTGAATTAATAGAGTTTGACATCAACTACTAATCTCAACCAGCAATCAAGGCTCAGGCACTGACCGACTTCATAGTTGAATACACCATTCCAGATGAAGTCAAGCTTGAATAGAATGAGACCGGCATCCCATGGTTGCAACCGAGCCTCTCCGAAGAAAGTGTCGATCTTTTCGAAGGTTTTTGGGCCCTGTATATGGATGGTTCGTCCAACTCCATTGAGTAAGTGCGGGATTAGTCTTAGTCAACTCCGAGAGAGTCGTCATCGAGTACGCACTATGCTTCGAATTTTTTGCAACTAATAATAGAGCCGAATATGAAGTACTGATCGTCGGGTCAGAAATAGTAAGAGAGTTAAAAGTAGATTGGCTTCAAGTTTACAGTGATTTTCAATTAGTGATTGGCCAAGTTAGTGGCAACTATGAAGCATGAAAGAAAAGTATGATGAAATACCTTGAGAAAGTAAAGGAGTTGACTCCGACCTTCGATAGTTTTGGCATTCAATAGATTTCGAGGGTAGAAAATACAAGGGCCAACCTCTTTTCTAAATTGGCCACTTCAGCCCCAGCCGAACAATCCAAAAAAGTATTTTTTGAAACTCTAAAATGCCCAAGCTCAGAGAAATCATGGCTCGTTATGTAGATGGAGCTCAAGCCGAGTTGGATTGATGCATTAGTTGCCTATCTCAAAGAGGAAGTGCTTCCTCGTGATCCGAAAGAAGCTCGAAAACTCCGGAATCAAGTCTTTCGATATGTTTTGTATGAGGGCAAGTTGTATAAAAGATTATATTCGTTACCGCTGCTGAGATGTCTTCGACCTTCAGAGATCGACTTTGCATTATAGAAAGTCCACGAGAAAATTTATGAAAGTCATGTAGGAGCCAAATTTCTGTCACAAAAACTACTTCGGTAAAATTACTATTGACCGACCTTGTACCATGATTCTATGGAGTATGTCAAAAAATATGATCACTATCAGAGAAATGCAAACATATAAAGACAGCCAGTCTCCGAGCTTACTCCACTAAGTGCACCTTGGCCATTTGCACAGTGGAGAATAGATATACTTGGCCCTTTCCCAACGGCATCCGGATAATAGAAGTTTCTCCTGGTTGCGATCGACTATTTCACCAAATAGGTCGAAGTCGAATCATTAGCAAAAATTACTAAGACCAAGGTACAAAACTTCATCTAAAAGTCAATCGTCTGTCGATTTGGTCTGCTCCAAACTCTCATAATAGATAATGGGCGATAGTTCGCTGGAAAGAGATTTGCTGAGTTCTGTGAAGATCTAAATATTTTCCATCACGTCGGTAGCTCACCCACGGGCAAATGGAAAAGCTGAAGTGACTAACCAGATTCTGCTGTAAGGCATCAAGACAAGACTCGACAGAGCAAGTAGGGCCAGGATGGACGAACTCTACCACGTTCTCTAGGCGTACCGAACTACTCAAAGACTGTCGATTGGGAAAACACCATTTATGTTGGCTTTTGGAACAGAGGCAATCATCCCAATCGAGCTTAAGCTCTCATCAGCATGGGTCATGGTCTTCAATGAGCAGCGTAACTCATAGGACCTTAGAGCCAACCTCGATCTATTGAAAGAAAAAAGAGAGAAAGTCCAGGTTTGGATGGCGGCCTACAAGCGAAGGATGGCCTAATACTATAACTCCAGAGTCAGAGGTAAAATATTCAGAGCAGAGGATTTAGTGCTTCGATGAGCCACCATCTCTCAGCCTCAGAATCAGAAAAAGCTTATCCTAAATTGGGAGGACCCATATGAAATAGAGGAGGTCATCCGATCCGGAGCTTATCGCCTAAAGGAGTTCGGAGGAACAATGCTCTCACGATCTTGGAATTCAGAAAATCTAAGAATGAAAGAAGCAATCAAAAGTGGCCATGTTAGGAACAGGAGGAGAATCTTATCCTAACATGAACAAGTTGAAGACCTCCGATTATTTAAGATGGGTGGAGAGGAGAGGCCCATTCAACGACCCATCTGTGCCCCTAGTGCCATGTTAGGAACAGGAGGAGAACCTCATCCTAACATGAGCAAGTTGAAAACCTCAGGTTATTTAAGATAGGAGGAGGAAAGAGGCTTGTTCAATGATCCATTTATTTTCCTATTGCCATGATAGGGATAGGAGGAGAACCTCGTTCTAACATGAGTAAGTCGAAGACCTCCGATTATTTAAGATAAGAGAAGAAAAGAGGTCCATTCAATGGCCTATCTGTGCCCCTAGTGCCATGTTAGAAACAGGAGGAGAACCTTGTCCTAACATGAGCAAGTCGAAGACCTCCGATTATTTAAGACAGGAGGAGAGAAGAGACCCATTCAACGATCCATTTGTGCCCCTATTGCCATGATATGGACAGGAGGAGAACCTCGTCCTAACATGAGCAAGTCGAAGACCTTCGATTATTTAAAATAGGAGAAGGGGAGAGGCCCATTCAACAATACATTTGCACCCCTATTATCATGATAGGGATAGAAGGAGAACCTTATCCTAATATGAGCAAGTCAAAGGCCTCGTTCATTTTAGACAAGATGAGGGGAGAGGCTCTGACAATGGTCCTAATGTGTCCCTACAGTCCGTTAGGAACAGGAGGAGAACCTCATCCTAACGTGAGCAAAGTCGAAGGCCTCGTTCATTTTAGACGAGATGAAGGGAGAGGCCATGACAATGGTCCTAATGTGCCCCTATAGTCCATTAGGAATAGGAGGAAAACCTCGTCCTAACGTGAGCAAAGTCGAAGGCCTCGTTCATTTTAGACGAGATGAGGGGAGAGACCCTGACAACGGCCCTTATGTGCCTCTATGGTCCGTTAGGAATAGAAAAAGAACCTCATCCTAACGTGAGTAAAGTTGAAGACCTCATTCATTTTAGATGAGATGAGAGGAGAGGTCCTAACAATGGCCCTTATGTGTCTCTATGGCCTGTTAAGAACATGAGGAGAACCTCATCCTAATGTGAGCAAAGTCAAAGGCCTCGTTCATTTTAGACGAGATGAGGGAAGAGGTCCTGACAATGGCCCTAATATGCCCCCTACAGTTCGTCAGAAAATAGAAGAAAAATCTCATCCTAACGTGAGCAAAGTTGAAGATCTCGTTCATTTTAGACGAGATGAGGGAAAAGGCCCTGATAACAGCCCTTATGTGCCTCTACGGTCCGTTAGGAACAGGAAGAGAACCTCATCCTAACGTAAGCAAAGTCGAAGACCTCGTTCATTTTAGACAAGATGAGGGGAGAGATCCTAACAACGGTCCTTATGTATCCCTACGGTCTGTTAGAAATAGGAGAAGAATCTTGTCCTAACGTGAGCAAAGTCGAAAGCCTCGTTCATTTTAGACGAGAAGAGAGGAGAGGCCCTGACAATGGCTCTAATGTGCTCCTACAGTCCATTAGGAACAGAAGGAGAACCTCGTCCTAATGTGAGCAAAATCGAAGACCTCATTCATTTCAGACGAGGTGAGAGGAAAGACCTCGACAACGATCCTAATGTGCCCCTATAATTCGTTAGGAATATGAGGAGAATCTCATCCTAACGTGAGCAAAGTCGAAGGCCTCATTCATTTTAAACGAGATGAGAGGAGAGGCCCCGACAACGGTCCTAATGTGCCCCTACAATCTGTTAAAAATGGGAGGAGAACCTCATCCTAATATGAGCAAAAGTCAGAACATCGTAGACCAAAGATGTGGAAAAGAAAGAAGCTCGGTGGAGAATCCTAATACGTATTTTTCCATGACAACCTAACTACATCAATGCAAAAGGCAGAACCTTATCCTAGTTTGCAAGAGAGGTCCTAATTCGACATCCACAATAGGCCCGAAGTCCATAACGTGCTCGACGTCCACAATAAGCAACAAGCACGAGAACCCGGGATCGGACTTCAATCATTGCCTTTTTTCCTTTATTCCTTCGAATTTTGAACTCGAGAGTAGGGGGACTATTATTGAAGATAAATTTCACTCCCGTCGAAGTCCAATTTGATACTTAGCCTAATATAACTGATAATCACGGAAGAACTTTAATCTAAAATTCTCCCTCCAGTGGTCGAACTCCTTCCGAACTCCTTCAGCAACTAAACTCCTCCGGCGGTCGAACCCCTCCAGGACACCTCCAACGATCGAACCTCTTTCGGACTCCTTCAGCAGCAAACTCCTCCAGTGGTCGAACCCCTCCCAAACTCCTCCAGCGGTCGAACTCCTTTCAGACTCCGCCAGCGGCCGAATCTCTTTCAAACTCCTTCAGCAGCCGAACTCCTCCAGCGGCCGAATCCCTTTCAGACTCCTTCAGCGGTTGAACCTCTTTCGAACTCCTTCAACAGCCAAACTTCTCCATTAGTCGGACTTCATCCGAACTTCTCCTTCAGCCGAACTCCTCCCAGACTTCTCCTTCAACCAGACTTCTCCATCAGTTGGACTGCTTCTATACTTCTCCTCTCCATCCAGATTCTTCCAGTGAATTACTTTCATATTTCAATTAGCATTCCTTCCGGATGATCCCCTCTAGCCATATTTTTTTTAGGAGTCTGAGCTTCTCTAGAATTGATATATGTCAAAGCTCTTCACCAACCAATGCCTGCTTCCTCCGAACTTCAACTATTAAATCTCGACGAATGGGCACATCACGATAACGGACACCTCTCTCCATAACAAACTCCACGTGGCCCCGAGCGGCCCATTACCGGATGGTTACGGCTGTCACTATCAACCTGCTACAGGCGGTACCTTTCTTCGTAACAAACTCCACATGACCCCGAGCAATCCACTACCGGATGGTTATGGCTGTCACTATCAGTCTGCTACAAGCGATGCCTCTCTTCGTAACAAACCCCACGTGATCCTGAACGATCCACTATAGATGATTATGGCTATCACTATCAATCTGCTACAGGCTCCGTCTATAAAAAAGACCCCCCAGATATGTTTTCTCTAAGCTTTCTTCTTCTTTGTAAAATTTGGCTGAATTCTTTCATGAGCACTCCATTTTTATTGGTCAGAAGAGCTGATTTGATCATCGGAAGATCCTATCGGAGCCACCACCGCCGACTCCGGACGGAACTTTATTTTATAGGTCATCGACGATGATCTTTTTTTCCTCAACTTTAATTTGATCCGACATCAATTAAATTTTACACCAATAATTTTTATTAGTATATGCTTTCCAAAACAATAAGCAATAATTAATGCATACATCACAAGCCTAAATCCGAAGTCATCTTTTTGGCTTCAAAAAAAAAAAAAAATGGTAATGTCCTACTCTCAGGAAGTGCCTTTTTAAACAATTTAAGCAAAGTATTAAAAGCTTTGTTAAATTGAAGCCAAATCAATTCATGACCAAACCACTTTTACTAAATTTGAGGTACATTTTCCAATGCCAAATTACAATATAGATCCAGTCAAAAAAATCCCTCACGATTATCACTATCACATCTACCCTGAGTTTTCTAGAATAATAAAAAAAATAAAGAATTAACAAGGAATAATGAGAACACCAAAGAGCAAAAACTACTTCAAACGCTATTCTCAGATATGGCATCTTAGACATTATAAAAGCAGCAACAGGAGACCTTGGTCTTCCTGATCTCTGTCCTCCTATTTCTTGCATGTGCTGCAAGCATCTTTCACCTATTGCTATAGTAGATGCCACTCAATGATACCTTCTCCATATCGTATCTCTCACATAGAAGAAGGAAATTTTTTTTTTTTTTTTTTTACTAATCACTGTTAGATTATTCAATACAAAAATTTTGAAGTACTCTAAGCAATATCATCCATCTATTTGCATTGATCTCAAAGTATGCATGTGCATAAGTGGAAATAAAATTCATGATTCATTCAAGTTATTACGGTATGCTTTATCTAGAAATTTGAGAAAAAAGAAAAAAAATAGTTTTTAAGAATAAATAACTCTAATCAAATCTGAAAATTTTATTTCCATAAACTGTTAGTTTTCTTGCCATCCTAGCAACGCAATTAAAAACTCCATTAATTTTTAAATTTTTTAATCTATTAATACCTTTTAAAGAAACCAAGCATGTTCTTAGTTCTCTCTCGGTAGTTTCCGCAAGCACGGCACATCTAAACACTACACCGCTTTTAATGTCTACCAAGAAAAAAGAATCCATTGTTCTAATAAACCCACTGTCCACCCAGTTTCACTAATGCATTCCCCTTTCTCTTCCCATGCCCCACACAGCTTCACGGCTTCTCCCAAACCCCAAGATCATCGAATCTCTCTCCCATCCTTTTCTCCACCATGCCCGGACCTGGTCAATTTTAGAGGAGCCATCAAGGCGATGGAGAGGGAGAAAGCGACAAAGAAAATGCCGAATCCGACCACTTCACCACGATTCCCGGCATCTGTGGCGATGACACGTACCTCCAGACACAAAATTATTGTCGCATCTAAATCTAAATTTTTTATTTTTATATTTTTAAATAAATTATATTTTTAATTTTTAAATTAAATTAAGTTTTTAAAATAATTTTTAAATTATAAAAATCTAAAATTTAGTTTATGTACTTTTAGAACTATTTTAATATGATTTTCTTTATAGATTTCGACTACTTTTTCTCATCGAAAATTTCAACTAGTGATAACCAATACTTACATGGCGAAAAATGTTTGATCAAAAGGATATGGCATAGATGATATGATATATGAGTGATAACGTGGCATAATTGATGAAATTTTTAATTTATTGATATGACATGAATGATGATTTGGCATTTGCTATGAAATTTTTTTTCAAAAGTGTTTAATCACTAAGTGACATATCAGTATTCATAGGTGATGTGATATATATGATGTGGCAAGAATGATGAAGTAGTATTTGCTATGAAATTTTTTGAAAATATCCAATCACTTAGTGACACATCAGCACTCAAATGTAACGTGGCATAAATAACGTGGTATGGATAATGAGTAGCATCTAATATAGAATTTTGTTAAAAATGTCTAATCATCGAGTAACATGCATTAGCATACATAATTGATGTGGCATAAGTGACATGGCATGAGTGATGCTGTGGCATCTGCCGTAGAATTTTTTCAAAAATGTAATTACCTAGTGACACATTAGCAATCGAGTGTCATGTTAGTACCCATCTGCATGCCACATCATCATCCATACTACATCATCACCTATATATTATAAATTATATTTTGTATCTATAAGTTTTATAAATAATCTTAAATGGTCCTTATACTTTAAAAAAAAATCTCTACCTGGATCTTTTGATTTTTCAAGTGTAATTTAGTTTCACCTTTTTAACAGGATGGCAGAGAAAATGATGATTCTGATGCGGGATGAGTCATTAGATCATTACTACAAAAATGACCTATGACAGCGCTTACTATGGCAGCGGTTTTCGAAACCACTATCATAGCTCCTACGGTAGCGATTTTCGTTAACCGCTGCCATAGGTCCGACATATAGCAACGATTATAAAAAGTCGCTGCCGTAGGTCGGACCCATAGCAGCAGTTACAAAAAATCGTTGTCATAGGTCGACCTATAGCAACAGTTCATTATAACCGCTGCCATAAGTCAAACCTATAGCAACGGTTAGTAGGAACTGCTGCTATAATCTGATTTATGGCAGCGGTTAATTATAACCGCTGTCATATATATATATTTTTAAATATTATATAATTTTAAAATTTAATATCCATCTTCACCGTTCATTATCTAAATAATTATAATTAGAGTGTCGTCACAAAAGATCGCCTCGATCCGATGGCCCTAGCTTCGTTGATCAGAAAAATTTGATTTCGACGATCACGAACGATGATGCGATGATCTGATAGATGGAGACCTTCGATAGATCTAAAAACCTACAATGATGATCTTGGTGATATTTGTAGCATACTATCAAAGTTTCACTTCAATTGGATATCGTTATCTTGGTCAATTTAGTATAGATTAATTTCGATCGTTAAATGATAAACGAGTGATCAAAGGACCAAATAGTATTCGATTATGAGATAATTTTTTTTATAAATGATCTTGGCTACTACTTTAATCATTTTTTATGGTGGTGTTTATAAAATTCAACTCATAAGATGAAGAACAATCTAAAACTATACGCCTCCTGATAACTATTCTAAAACTTCACTGGTTGTTATGCTCGTGTTTTTGCAATATCTACTTAACATGAATAGTTTATACAAAAATGATTTGAATTTTACTATCATCACTATATAAAATATTTAAAATTATAATAAATATTATTTAACTAAAAAATTATCTCATAATCGAATGCCATTTAACCCTTTGATCGTTTGTTTCTAATTTAACGACCGAAATCATTCTGTACTAAATTGACCATGATAATGATATCCGATTGAAGTAAAACTTTGATAGTATGCTACAAATATTGTTAAGAATATCATTACAAATTTTTGGATCCATCAAAAATCTTCATCTATCAGATCATCGCATCATCATTTGTGATCGTCGAAATCGAATTTTTCTGATCGATGAAGCTAGGGCCAAGAATCGAGGCGATCTTTTGCGATGATACTCTAATGATAATTATTTAGATAATGAATGATGAAGATGAGCATTAAATTTTAAAATTATATAATATTTAAAAAAATAAAAAAAATATTTTCAACCTATGACAGCAGTTATCAAAAATCGCTGCTATAGATCTACAGCAGCGGTTCTATAACCGCTGCCGTAAATCTATGGCAGCAGTTCGATAACCGCTACCATAGGTTAGATTAAAAATCTCTAATTTTTTTTTTTCATACGTGCTTGATCTCTCTCTCTTCCCCTCCTCTTCGTCACTGGTGAGGCTCCTTCCCCCTGGCCGGCGTCGCCCTTCCTCCCCCGCGATCGGTGTCGCCCCTCTTTCCGTCTCAACCGGCACCACCCCTCCTTCCCTCTCCTCCTCCAACCCGCCCATCCCTGGCCACCCCTCCCCACCACCCGCCACCCCTACCCCTCCATCCGACCCTCCCTCGGCCCCCCATGAAACCTCCCTCCGACGAACCCCCCTCCACCCTCGCTCGGCCCCGTGAAATCCCACCCCCCTCCATCCCCATCCGACCCTCCCTTGGTCCCAAGCGAACCCCCCTCCGACGAACCTCCATCCGACCTCACTTAGCCCCCTGTGAAACCTCCTTCGACAAAACCCCCATCCACCCTAGATCCTCTACTAGCCCTCCGTGAAACCCCTACCCCCACTCTATCCTTCTCCGACCTCGATGTAAAACCAAACCCCCTTCTGGTAAGCCCCCCTCCACCCTCCTTCGGACACCACGAAACCCCACCCCTACCACCACCACTATTCTGACCCTCCTCCGATCGAGTGCAAAGCCTCCTTCGACCTCCTTGTCACTGTGCCCTCTCCCCCTGGCCCCCATCCTCGACCGTCCTTGTTCTCTCTCTTTCCTCTTTTTCTTTCTTTTCTATCTCACTAACTTGCTTTTATTTCGCAGATTATCTCTAGTGCCGTCGTCCTCCTCTAACATCGTCGGCGACGACCCTCGAAGCTCTCGGTGCGATCCACTCTCATAGCCGCAAGTATAATTTTTTTTAATTTTATAGTATTATTTATTAATCATGTATATTTATAATAATTTATAAAATATTTATAATAAATATTATAAATATTATAATTACCTGCATGCAGTAGTTTTTGGGCTGTACCGTGGCAATAGCCTTGGGCCGTGCCATGTCGGTGACTGTGGACTAGATCTATCAATGGGTTGGGTTCGGATCGAAACTTGAATATTCGATCCGGACCCAATTTTAATTATTGGTATCGGATCCAAACTCGAATATCCGATGGATCTATACTTGAGAGAGGAAGGGAGGGATCCAATCTCGTCACCATCATTGGGAGGGAAGGGGGTCCAGCCTCACCGCCATCATTGGGAGGGAGAGGGTCCGGCCTCACCGGCGTGGGAAGATCGAGAGAGAAAGAGTGGGAGATCGAGAGAGCGAGAGAGGGAGGGAGGGGGTCTTGCCTCACCAGCATCACTGGGAGGGATGGGGTCCAGCCTTGTTGGCGAGGGAGATTGAGAGAGTGAGAGAGGGAGGGATGGGGTCCGGTCTTACCGACGAGGGAGATTGAGAGAGAAACAGAGAAAAATTGAAAGATAAAAAAGTTGGGAGGGAGTGGTTCGGCCTCACCGCCATCGCCGATGAGAGAGATCGAGAGAGAGAGAGGGAGTGATCGAGGAGATGGCACACAGTCGAGCTGGTTCAGGCCATGATCGAACCGACTGGGAGAGGATCCTAGTCGGATGTCTCAGGCATGGAGCCAATTATCTCAGGCACGGAGCTAGCTCGACTTTTAAGTGAATAGAATTTGATATGTCTCTCCAAGGTTCCAACTTTAAGTCCTAAGATGCCACCATCATCTACTTTGTTCTTCTTTCAGGTTTTTAGATTAACACCAAGGTTCATGCAAGAGATCGGATCTACGACTATTACTCATCCTTAATTATTTATGAATGTAATTCATATTGTAGAATTTATTGCATAACATTTTCTGGATGTTTATATCATATTGCTTTTGTTTATTGCATTGCATAATGATAAACCTGTCAATTGATTAGTGTACATATTAGAGACTATTTATTGATGCTATACTAATATTATTGTTCAACATATTATATTGATTAATATTCATTAACGTTGCAGGTCACGATGGCATCGAAATGCCATCTAGCTTCCACCCCTGTCCCTCGATAGATTACACGCAGTTCAACATCCAAGGAGCAGTTGGAGCATACTCCATCCACCTCGATATCGATTGCTCAAAAACCTCCATCGATGATATCTACTCCACCGATGGCATCTACTTCATCGACAGTTGAGCCTCTATCGTCGTTCATATCTGAGGTACATGTTACTACGTAGGCATCTGAATGTACATTTTTATTATATTAGCATAACTTTATTTTTTATATAGTATTTATACATATATATTTGCATAACATATTTGCATTGCAGGTACATCATCCAGCTGGATATTTCATGGTCCCACACGTATGGCACACGTGTGGAACCGCCAGCATCAAGTGATGGTCTATTACGATATGAAGGGGAGATCGGTAGGAGAGACCGTACGGAAGATGCATTCTTTTTTTGGGGTACTTGTGAGGCGATCGGACATCATTCCCATAGAGCTCTGAGACTGGCGTTTGATGGATGCTACCGTCAGGGATCGAATATGGAAGGAGATATGGATAAATACGTGCATCTTAGTTATATTTATGCATTTTATATGTTTACACTATATATGTTTGATTAGAATAATTTTGTAACTAATTTTTGATAAATTTGTGCAGAGGAGGTACGACTTTCTCGATCATGAGAGGGCTCGAAATGTTCGACTAAAAAAGATCAAAAAGTTGTACCGGAGTTACAAGGTCAAGCTCCATAGAGGATGGCTCGAGCACCGATAAGATACTTCGAAGAAGCTTATTCCCTGGATACAAGATTGGCCTCCAAGTCAGTGGAAGAGGATGGTTGGACACTGAAGGAGCTAGAAGTTTGAGATAATTTAAATATTTTTTAAATATTTATTATTTATTTGAATACTTATTAGGCTACCTTTCGTCAGAACTAAAAGAATCGTGAAGCCCAGGAATATACGCACACTCTAGATCGCAAGTCTATGGCCAGTCGTATGCATAGAGAGGTAATTAATTTTAAATCTTACTAGATAAATTAAATTCATATTTTTTATCATCTTTTTGATAAATTTATTCTTTATTATAGTTGATGAGAGATAGAGTGATGCCCAACCATAGCAAGATCTTCCGATCCAGCAGTACGGACAAAATGGGCAGACCGATGAACGTCGCGATCGGGCATATTTTTGTAAGTATTAAATATATTAGTATATGTGATTAGTATTATAGCATTTTATATAAAATTTTATTTTAATTTATAATTATAAGATCAGTTAGATGCGCTCACTCGCGAGGGCCCGGATACCTCTGGGCTCCATGACCATCTGTCTCAGGTCTTAGGGCCTGAGCACTCTAGGAGGATTCGATGCAGGTCCGGATATACGCCAACGAACTACTGGTCCGAGGGGAACATCTTCTTATAGACTTTCAGTATCGTCAATCGGAAGGAGCTTGAGGAGGCATTGGCACGGACAGATCATGCTGTAATGCGGGCAGATCGAGCAGAGGAGCGTGCATCTCATCTGAAGAGCATCGTGAGAGACATGATGTCGATGCTCAACACGTGTTTTGAAGTTACGAGCTTCGAAAATATGTTGGCCCGTATTCCAGCTTCAGCTTCAACTCCGACTCCAGCTTTGGCTCCGACTTCGACTTTCGGTGATGACGACGATGATGTAGATTTAGAAAACTTTTGATGTATTTTATTTTTTTAAATAAATATTATAATAAATTTTATTCGATAATAAAATTTTAGCATTTCAGAATAATTTTTATTTTTATTATATTTTTTTTATATTATATAGCTATATTTATCAGATAAAATATATAAAAAATAAAAATTTTATTTTTTTAATTATTCAAGATCTGCGATAGTGATTTTATTACCGCCGTCATATCCATATCCACCGCTGTCATAGATTTCTGATGCAAATAATGCCAACCACTGCATTAGACCTATGGCAGCGGTTAAAAAATTGCTGCTATAGATTATCTAACCGCTGCTATAGATTAACTATGGCAGCGGTTATGTAACTGCTGCTATAGATCGATATATTGCAGTGGTTTATAAACCGCTGCAATAGACCATCTATAGCAGTAGTTTAAATAACCGCTATAAAAATCACTGTCATAGAGCTATGGCGATAGTCATAATGGCAGCGGTTAGAAAATCGTTTTGTAGTAGTGGATCCATTAAAAAAGCTAAAAAAGATAGCAATATTCAAAATAAGAAGCTAGGTCCAGACTGAGGCTGGTAAAATATGACCCAACCTATCAATCTGATTTATGTTCGATCCGTCATAAGTAGATTTGGATTTAGGTTAGATGGGTTCAAGTCATAAATAGGTCGACTCATTTGACCGGTTTAATATTTAGATTAGATTTTGATTCCAAATATCTAATCTATTTAACTGATTTAATATTCAAGTCAGGTTGAATCATGTGACCTATTTAACATGTTTAACCCATTTAATCTATTTAACATGTTTAAAATCTGTTAACATGTTTCTAACCTGTTTCATCCACTTAATATATTTAACCCATTAACCTAACTTAACCATCTAATAAACGAGTTAAGTGAATCAGGTCAGTTTACCTATTTAATAAATAAGTCAAGTTCAAGTTTGAATTGTTTACCTATTTAATAAATAGATCATGTTGGATTGATAATTTTTTTATCCGACATGCATCAATTTGATCCAATTGTCACCTCTATTCTAGACTCAAAGATAGCCCCAAAGCAGATTAAATTCAAAGATCTAAAGATCGATATTATGAACATAGTGGCAATAACAAAAAAGTATGCATGCTTGATATTCTCAGTTTTATCATTATTGAACTCATTGCTGCTGCCAAATTTCTCCTAAAAAAAGAATAGGTTAGTAAACATGAACTATGCAACCAAGGATTTTGAGCATTTACTCTGATTAGAGTAGCATAAATAAGCCAAGAGAATAAATAAATCAAAAGTAGAAATTACTTTTTCTCTTTTATTTATCCTCTTTTGCTTTCATTCTTCTTAGAGTCAAATTAAACTTTCTATATTTGCCTTATATATTTATGTCTATTATATACATATGATGGGGTGTTATATACAAGTCATGATAATTGTTGGGAATAAATTTTGCTCCCGTCGAAGTTCAGTCTGATGCTTAGCCTAATGCAACCGGTAATCATAGAAGAGCTTCAATCAAAAATTCTTTCTCCAACAGCCGAACCCCAATCGAACTTCTTTCGAACTTCAACCGAACTCCTCCCAGACTTCTTCATCAGTCGGGCCCCTCCAATGGCCAAACTCTTTTCGGATCTCTCCTTCAGACGGATGCCGTCAGGAGCTGAACTTCTTTCGAACTTCTTCCTCAATCGGGCTCCTTCAGAAGTCAAACTTCTTTCGGACCTCTCCTTCAGTCAGATGCCTAGAGGAGCCGAATACCTTCCGGACCTCTTCTTCTATCGGATGCCTCCGGGAGCCGAACTCCTTCCGGACCTTTCTCT
Source organism: Cocos nucifera (assembly GCA_006176705.1). NCBI lineage: Eukaryota > Viridiplantae > Streptophyta > Magnoliopsida > Arecales > Arecaceae > Cocos > Cocos nucifera. The sequence goes on along the minus strand of QRFJ01000154.1, from coordinate 1,924,058 downwards.
CCTAAAAAAAGAATAGGTTAGTAAACATGAACTATGCAACCAAGGATTTTGAGCATTTACTCTGATTAGAGTAGCATAAATAAGCCAAGAGAATAAATAAATCAAAAGTAGAAATTACTTTTTCTCTTTTATTTATCCTCTTTTGCTTTCATTCTTCTTAGAGTCAAATTAAACTTTCTATATTTGCCTTATATATTTATGTCTATTATATACATATGATGGGGTGTTATATACAAGTCATGATAATTGTTGGGAATAAATTCCGCTCCCGTCGAAGTTCAGTCTGATGCTTAGCCTAATGCAACCGGTAATCATAGAAGAGCTTCAATCAAAAATTCTTTCTCCAACAGCCGAACCCCAATCGAACTTCTTTCGAACTTCAACCGAACTCCTCTCAGACTTCTTCATCAGTCGGGCCCCTCCAATGGCCAAACTCTTTTCGGATCTCTCCTTCAGACGGATGCCTTCAGGAGCTGAACTTCTTTCAAACTTCTTCCTCAATCGGGCTCCTTCAGAAGTCAAACTTCTTTCGGACCTCTCCTTCAGTCAGATGCCTAGAGGAGCCGAATACCTTCCGGACCTCTTCTTCTATCGGATGCCTTCAGGAGCCGAACTCCTTCCGGACCTTTCCTTCAGTCGAATGCCTAGAGGAGCCAAATTTTTTTTGAATTTCTTCTTCAGTCAAATTTTTCTAGGAGCCGAACTCTTTACAAATTTTTTCTTCAGTCGGATTTCTTCAGGAGCCGAACTTCTTTCGGACTTCTCCTTCAATCGGATTCCTCCAGCAGATTACTTCCAGATTTTAGCTAGCATTCCTTCCGAATGATCCCCTCTAGCCATATTTTCTTTAGGAGTCCAAACTCCTCTGAAATTGATGTATGTCAAAGCTCTTCACCGACCAATGCCTGCTTCCTCCGAACTTCGACTATTAAATCTCAATGAATGGCCACATCATGGCAATGGATACCTCTCTCCATAATAAACTCCACGTAGCCCCGAGTGGTCTACTATCGGATGGTTACGATCGTCACTATCAGTCTGCTACAGACTTCATCTATAAAAAAAATTCTCTAGATATGTTTTCTCTAAGCTCTCTTCTTCTTTCCAAAACTCTGTTGAATTCTTGCCTGAGCACTCCATTTCTATTGGCCAGAAGAGCTAACTTGATCGTTAGAGGATCCTGCTGGAGCCACCACCACCAACTCCGAACGAAACTTTATTTTGTAGATCACTGATGGTGACCTCGTCTTTCTTGACTCTAGCTCAATCCAACGTCAACCAGATTTTGTACCAACAAAATTGGCACTGAAGAAAGAAACCTCTATTCCTGAGGTATCCTTATTCTTAAAAGAGTGCTCAACCGATCCTTTGGATCTTCTTCTCCAAGATCCATCTCCATCCTCTTCCTCAATCCTAAGAAATGCCTCCAAAGAAGGTGACTACCAGAAGATCTACCACTTCTACCGTCAGATCTGGGTCAGATCCATCTGTCCCTACTCCATCGTCGGCACTTCAACCTCCTCCTCCACCAACGACCATGATAGATTCAAAGTAGTTCAACCTACTGATGCAGCAGATTTAGAGCTTCACCGAGATGGTGCGGCCAAGCCTTCGATGGTGATTCCATCAGAAAAACCCATTATCAGGATGTCAGAAATCAGCCCCAAGGAAGAGTACTTGGGCTAGCATACCCATCGCCCTTGGAAAGAAAAAACAGAGTGCAAAGGATCCTTGTTCGGATCGTGATTCTTCTTCGAAAGAAATCTTCTCCATCTACACTTGGAAGCCTTTCAAGATCTACGATCGAGATGACGTTCTCAATCAGAAACTGTGAGAGATGGATTGATGGATTAAAAAGCTCGATCATGTCGCTCCGGCTTACCATGATGACGTCCGCACCGATCCTCCTTTCTCTCCCCAAATTATGCAAGAGCCCATTCCATCAAACTTCGAGCTTCTCCCGATTTAAAAGCTACGATAAAATCTCTGATCTGATCGATCACCTAAAGGCCTTTCGAACTATGATGCTTCTCTATGGCGCACCAGATGCTATCTTATGGCGAGCTTTTTCATCTACCTTAAAGAGAGCGGCAAAAAACTGATACTCGATGTTGAAGTTGGGTATGATCTTCTTCTTTGACTTGATGAGCCATCAATTTATGGCTCACTTCATTAGCAGCCGACATCCGTACCGAGGTTTGAATTTTTTGATAAATATCAGGAAGAATTGAATGAAATTCTTCAGCATCGTTAGTAGAAGGCCGAATAAAATTCGGTTGTGCTCCCAGACTTTCTTCGAGCACGAGCGAGTCCGAACTTCTTTCCAAGCTCATCATCAAAGAAGTCCTGACGGAAGGACACGAAGAAGTCCCCCCAGAAGGTTTCACAACTACGCCTCCCTTAATGCTCCACAAATATCGACCTGAAGCAAGATAAGATCAGCTAAGGATGCTACCATAGCTAGAACCACCAATGAGGAAGGAATAACAAGGAGATCGATTATCTCTCGATATCATCAACACTATCTTTAGGAGGCTTAGTACTTCGATGAGCCGCCATCTCTTAGCCTTAGAGCCAGGAGAAGCTTGCCCCAAATTGGAAAGGTCCGTATGAAGTAAAGGAGGTTGTCCGATTCGAAACTTATCACCTGAAGAAGCTCGGAGGAACAACGCTCCCACGATCTTGAAACTCAGAGAATCTGAGAATGTACTACTGATAATTTTCTTTCAATAAAACTCCTCCATTTTAATATTATTATTTCTCGGTGCAAAAACTATGTGACGATAGAAAAAAAGTAATCAATAGTAGCTATATTAGGAACAGGAGGAGAACCTCGTACTAACATAAGCAAGTTGAAGGCCTCGTTCATTTTAGATGAGATGAGAAAAGAAACCCTGACAATGGCTCTTATGTGCTCCTACAGTCCATTAGAAATAAGAGAAGAACGTCATCCTAACGCGAGCAAAATCGAAGACCTTGTTCATTTTAAGATGAGATGAAGGGAGAGGCCCTGACAACAATCCTTATGTGTTCCTACAATCCATTAGGAACAGGAGAAGAACCTTATCCTAATGCGAGCAAAATCGAAGGCCTTTTTAGACGATAAGAGAGGAGAGGCCCTCACAATGGTCCTTATGCGTCCCTACAGTCCATTAGGAATAGGAGGAGAACCTTATTCTAATGCGAGCAAAGTTGAAGACCTCATTCATTTTAGACGAGATGAGGGGCGAGGCCCTAACAATGGCCCTTATGTGCCTCTACAACCCATTAGGAATAGAAGGAGAACCTCGTCCTAACATGAGCAAAGTCGAAGGTCTTGTTCATTTTAGATGGGATGAGAAGAGGAGATAAGATCTCCTCCGAGCTTCTATATCAATAGGAGATAAGATCTCCTTCAACCTCGGCTGGAGATAAGATCTTCTCCGAGTTTCAACTTCAACTTCAACAGGAGATAAGATCTCCTTCAACCTCGACTGGAAATAAGATCTCCCCCGAGCTTCAACTTCAATAAAAGATAAAATCTCCTTCAACCTCGGCTAGAGATAAGATCTCCCTCAAGTTACTACGTCAACAGGAGATAAGATCTTCTTCAACTTCAACTTCAACCTCGGTTGGAGATAAGATCTCCTCCGAACTTCTACATCAATAGGAGATAAGATCTTCTTCAACTTCAACTTCAACCTCGACTGGAGGTAAGATCTCTTCCGAGCTTCTACGTCAATAGGAGATAAAATCTCCTTCAACCTCGGCTGGAAGTAAGATCTCTCCCGAGCTTCTATATCAAAATAAGATAAGATCTCCTTCAACTTCAACCTCGGCTGGAGATAAGATCTCCTCCAAACTTCTACGTTAATAGGAGATAAGATCTCCTTCAACTTCAACCTCGATTGGAGATAAGATCTCTTTCGAACTTCTACATTAATAGGAGATAAGATCTTCTTCAACTTCAACCTCGACTGACGATAAGATCTCTCCCGAACTTCAACTTCAACTTCAATCTCGACTGAAGATAAGATCTTCTTCAAGCTTTAACTTCAACTTCAACGTCAACCTCAGTTGGAGATAAGATCTCTCCCGAGCTTCAACTTTAATGTAAACCTCGGCTAGAGATAAGATCTTCCTTCGAGCTTTAACCTCAATGGTATAGAGCCCGAAAAAGAACTTCGATAGTCATCTTTTTTGTACTTCCTTCGAATTTCGAACTCGAAAGTGAGAAGACTATTGTTGGGAATAAATTTCTCTTCCGTCGAAGTTCAGTCTGATACTTAGCCTAATGCAATCGATAATCATGGAAGAGCTTCAATCGAAAATTCTTCCTCCAACGATCGAACCCCAACCGAACTTCTTTCGAACTTCAGTCGAACTCCTCCCAGACTTCTTCATCAGTCGGGCCCCTCCAACGGTCGAGCTCTTTCTGGATCTCTCCTTCAGATGGATGCCTCCAAGAGCTGAACTCCTTCTAGACTTCTCCCTCAATCAGGCTCCTTCAGGAGCCAAACTTCTTTCAAACCTCTCCTTTTGTCGGATGCCTCTAGGAGCCGAACTTCTTCCGAACCTCTTCTTCTGTCGAATGCCTAGAGGAGCCAAACTTCTTCCAAATTTTTTCTTCAGTCAAGTTCCTCTAGGAGCCAAATTCCTTACAGATTTCTTCTTCAGTCAGATTTCTCTAGGAGTCGAACTTCTTTCGGACTTCTCCTTCAGTCGGATTTCTCCGATGGATTACTTTCAGATTTTAGTTAGCATTCCTCTCGAATGATCCCCTCTAGCCGTATTCCCTTTAGGAGTCCGAACTCTTCTGAAATTGATGTATGTCAAAGCTCTTCATCGATCAATGCCTGCTTCCTCCAAACTTCGATTATTAAATCTTAACGAATGGCTACATCATGGCAACGAACATCTCTCTCATTAACAAACTCTACGTAGCCCCTAGCGGTCCACTACCGGACGATTATGATCGTCATTATCAGTCTGCTACAGGCTCCATCTATAAAAAGAGATCCTCCAGATATATTTTTTCTAAGCTCTCTTCTTCTTTCCAAAACTCTACTGAATTCTCACCTCACTCTATTTCTGTTGGTCAGAAGAGCTAACTTAATTATCAGAGGATCCTGCCGAAGCCACTACCATCGACTCCGGATGGAACTTTATTTTGTAGATCATCGACAGCGACCTCATCTTCCTCAACTCCAGCTCAATCTGGCGTCAATCAGATTCTGTACCAATAATAATATATTTTTTTCTTATATATTATATCTATTTTGATACAAGGTAGGAGGAAAAAAGATGAATTAAGAGTATGATTGAAGATGGAGTAAAATCGATAATATAATAATATATTATCAAAATATTTTTTTTAAATTTTTAGTTTATGTATTACCTTTTTATATTTATTTTGACTATCAAAATTATATTAGTTTAAATTAAATCATATATGAAAATTATGAAATCTAATTAGAGATTTTTTTAAACCATAGAGTAATGACTAAGATCCTAATTAGAGGATCTATTCTACTTCAAGCAGAGCAAATGTCCAAGATCTTTATTTGTATAATCTATGATTACTAATCTATTTTTTTTCAAAAAAAAATTTGACAGTGATAGTGAGCTTGGTAATGGCAAAACTGAGAATAGTGAGCCCGCATACTTTTTTGTTGTCACTGCTATATTCACAATAATGATTTTTAGATCTCCAAAATTGATCTGCTTTGAGACCATCTTTAGGTCCGGACCTAACTCCCCATTTTGAATGTTGTTGCTATTTTCAATTTTTTAAATGCATCCAATGATTCATCCCACATTAGAATCATCACTTCTCTGCCATCATGTTGGAAAAATAAAGGTAAATCACACTAGAAAATCAAAGGATCTAATTAAATATTTTTTAAGCATAAGAACCATTTAAGAATATTTGTGAAACTTAGAAGATGTAAAATATAATTTATAGTATATAGGAGATGATGTGGCATGGATGATGACATGGAATATAAGTGCTGATATGTCACTCGATGATTGGATCTTTCGAAAAATTCTACAACAGATGCCGCATTATCTATGTGGGCTAACATATTACCCGGTGATTGGATATTTTCAAAAAAATACCACATCAGATGCCATATTGTCATCATGCCATATCATCTATGCCACATCAAATATAAGTTTTGATGTATCACTCAGTGGTTAGATACTTGTAAAAAATTTTACTACAAATGCCATATCATCATCCATGCCACATTATCTATGCCACATTACGTATGGATGCTGATACATCACTCGATGATTGAATACTTCCAAAAAAATTTATAGTAGATGCGACGTCATCATCCATACTATATCATCTATACTACATCACCTAAGTGGGCTGATGTATCACTCGATGATTAGATACTTTCAGAAAAATTTTACAGTAAATGCCACATCATCATCTATGCTATGCTAGTAAAATAAAAAATTTCATCTATTATGCCACGTCATCACTCATATGCCACGTCATATTCGTCAAACGTATTTTGCTATGCAAGCACCAATTATCGCTAGCTAGGATTTGAAAGAAAGTGGTTGGAATCCGAGGAAAAATTATATTAAAATAGTTTAGAAAATATAGGAACTAAATTTTAATTTTTTATAGTTTAATTTTTTTTAAAAAATTGATTTAATTCAAAATCTAAAATTATAATTTATTCTATATATTTTTTTATATTTTGAGACATTGCCTCCTTTTCAACGGCATAGCTTTCTAGCAACTCATCAACGGTCAAAAATAAATAGAATGTGGCATCTTGTGAATAATCTAGAATGTGGGATTTCAAAAAAAAATGAAAGATCCAAAAGCTTCCAAGAATTACAAATATACAGGAGAAATTATTAGATAGATTCATTCTATCAAATAGGACCATAGATAAAATCAATAAAAGCTCCATATATTAGCTGATTTATTATTAATTACTAATCAGAATTAATGGTGAGGTTAAGAAAAGCTAATTAAAACTTTTAAATATTAAATTATGATTAATTATAATTAATAATTAATAAAAAATTAGGTCATGGATGGAGCTTTTATTGGCTTTGTCTATAGAAAATAACCATCCATCATCGTCTAGTCTGGTTAGGTTATCTGGCTTTCACCCACCTCCTCGGTCCTCTTGCTTAAATTTGGAATCAATGAAAGCCGCTGAGCGGAGTTAATTTTTACACCAAGAGAATAAAAATATATATAATCTCCAAATCCAGCGCAGGTTTCATGAACACTATTTCGACTTATAAACGTACTACCATGTACGTGTCAAGAAAGAAATGGAGAAAGAGATCCATGAACAATCAGTTCCCTTACCTCCTTGCCATGCTTCACCAGAGGTGGCGGCATCTTAGGGGAGTGTTTTTTTTTGGTAAAGAGATTCGTTAATATATATAGAACCGTGATACAACCCAAAAACAAACTTCACTGTTGCTAACATAAAGCAAAAGGCAACAGGAAGACAAAGTCAAAAATAAAGAAAAGATTCAATGTCCGATGAGACAGGAACAAATACATAACAAGTGGCATTTGAGGACAGCACCAGAAGGGAAGATATAAGCAACCAAACAGTATAGGACTGTAAGTGTAAAATATAAAGGAAAAACAAGCCAAGCAGCTAGAACCAAATCAAAGTAGAACTGTACAGTAAGGGGAATAGGAAAAAAGTTCGATAAAGCAATCGAACATGGGCCAGCTAGTTGACAAGAGAAGATCACCCTCAATATCTAAAAATAGTTCCATAAAAACCAGCATACGACACAACAGCATATGGTCTAGTTGAACACCCATTGCAGGGGTTAAGCAGTAACCAAATAAATGACTTGAAGTAGAGCCCGGGAACAGTGAATAGAAGGTATGTGATATCTAAATGCTACTCTTGTATTGCTTAAGCTTCAAAGACAACTGAAAATGAAGATTATCTACAGTCATCCAAAGTGAGGTAATAACATGTCGACAACCAAAGCAACCAGTAGCTTGCAGCATATTCAGGAAGAGCTGATGCAAATAGCCCAAAGCATATCCTGTTATGGATAACAATATGAAGGAACACCTCCAAATATAAAGATAATTGATAAAGTAATAGAGGCTCTGTAAATTCATTCGAAATAAAGCATAGACGATGATTGTAGTACTAAGAGAGATAGCAGGAGATATAGAGTTAACAAACCAACATAGAGATCCAACAGTGGGACCGCTAGTATGCAGCAAGTAGCATGGCAAAAAATATGCACCGGATAGTGTTTCATAAGAGCTGAAGATAATACGATCAGAGCTTCATAGAATATGTTGTTGCATAATTTGATCGACGCTGGATCGAACTGAAGTTGAGGAAGAAGAGGTCACCGCCAGCGGTGACCTGCAAAACAAAATCCTATCTGGAGTCATTGGTGGTGACTCCGACAGGATCCTCCGACGATCAAGTCAGTTCTTCTGGTCAACAGAAATGAAGTGTTCAAATAAGAATTCAGAAGTGTTTCGAAAAGGAGAAGAGAGCTTAGAGAAAACGTATCTAGAGGGTTTCTTTTTATAGACGGAGTTTGATTGATAGTGATGCTATATCGTTCGGTAGTGGACCGTTCAGGACCACGTAGGATTTGGGATGGAAAGGAAGGTATCGTCAGACTGATAATGACAGCCATAACCGTTCGGTAGTGGGCCACTCGAAGTCGCATGGAATTTACTATGGAGAGAGGGGCATCGTCAGACTGATAGCGATCATTCATCGAGATTTAATAGCCATAGTTCGAAGGAAGCAGGCATTGGTTGATGAAGAACTTCGACATATAGCAATTTCAGAGGAGCTCAGACTCCTGAAGAAAATATGTCTGGAGGAGATCATTCGGGAGGAATGCTAGCTGAAATTCGGAAGCAATCTATTGGAGAAATCCGACTGAAGGAGAAGTCCAGAAGGAGTTCGACTTCTGGAGGAGTTCGATCGAAGGAGAAGTCCGAAAAGAGTTAAGCTCCTGGAGGAACTTGACTAAAGAAGAAATCCGAAAGGGGTTTGGCTTCTGGAGAAATTCGACTGAAGAAGGAGTCCGGAAGGAGTTCGACTCCTGGAGAAATTCAACTGAAGAAAAAATTCAAAAGAAATTCGGCTCCTAAAGGAACTTGACTGAAGGAGGAGTCCGAAAAAAGTTCGGTTATTGTAGAAGTCCGACCGAAGGAGAGATACAAAAGGAGTGTGACTACTGGAGGAACTTGGCTGAAGGAGAAATTTGAAAGGAGTTCGACTTCTGTAGAAGTCCGACTGAAGAAAAGATCCGAAAGGAGTTCGACTCCTGTAGGAGTCCGACTGAAGGAGAGATCCGGAAGGAGTGCGACTCCTGAAAGAGTCCGACTGAAGGAGAAGTCCGAAAGAAGTTCGGCTTTTGGAAGAACTTGGCTGAAGAAAAAATTCGAAAGGAGTTTGACTCCTGTAGAGGTCCGACTGAAGGAGAGATCCGGAAGAAGTTTGGCTCCTATAGGAGTCCGACTGAAGGAGAGATCCGAAAGAAGTTTGGCTCCTATAGGAGTCCGACTAAAGAAGAGATTCGGAAGGAGTACGGCTCCTAAAGAAGTCCGACTGAAAGAAAAGTCCGGAAGGAGTGCGGCTTTTGGAGGGATCCAACTGAAGGAGAAGTCCGAAAGGAGTTTGGCTTCCGGAGGAACTTGGCTGAAGGAGAAATTCGAAAGAAGTTCGATTTCTATAGAGGTCCGACTGAAGGAGAGATTCAGAAGAAGTTTGGCTTCTATAGGAGTTCGACTAAAGAAGAGATTCCAAAGGAGTGCGGCTCTTGGAGGAGTCCGACTGAAGGAAAAGTCCGGAAGAAGTTTGACTCCTGAAGAAATTTGACTGAAGAAAAAATTTGAAAGAAGTTCAGCTCCTAGAAGAATCCGACTGAAGAAAAAATCCAGAAGAAGTTCGACTCCTGTAGAGGTCCGACTGAAGGAGAGATTCGAAAGAAGTTCGGCTCCTATCGGAGTCTGACTGAAGAAGAGATCCGAAAGGAGTTTGGCTCCTGGAGGAATTTGGTTAAAGGAGAAATCCAAAAGGAGTTCGGTTGGGGCTTGGCCGCTGAAGAGTTCGGCCGTTTGAAGTAGTTCGGCTAAGATTCGGCTGTTGAAGAGTTCGATCGGCTGAAGGAGTTCGGCTAAGATTTGGCCTCTGAAAGAGTTTGACTGGGGTCCGACTGCTGGAGGAGAATTTTCGATCGAAGCTCTTCCGTGATTATCAGTTGTATGAGGCTAAGCATCAGACTGAACTTCGACAGGAGCGGGATTTATCTCCAATAGAATAGATTACTAATTTATAAGAAAATTGTAAAAGCTAAGCTTCATTGCTGATTTTCTCATTGTAAATAAGATCTTGTTGCAATATCATAGCAAATTGTGAAAGTAACACTTCCCCCTAGGCAAAGGAGCAATTACCTAAAAGAGTTTGCTTGGAGAGCCAATCAGTAGCTTGGTTTTATTCACGATAAATGTGAGAAATAATGCAAGAAGGGAAACCATTTATGATGTATAATATATCCTAAAAAATGAGAAGATCAACCGCCTTACAAGAGGATTTATATGTAAGCCACTGAATCAGTATAAGAGAGTCACCTTGAACATATAAAATAGTATTACCAAATTTCTAAAAAGTAGTTTTAAGACCATGCCACGATGCTAAGAGCTCTGCATAAGGAACCGAGCAAGGAGGAATGTTAATACCTTGTGCCAAAATAAGAGTACCACAAACATTCCGGATAACAAAGGCAACCACAGCAGCATCAGATTGGATTGCAGCATCAAAGTTTAGCTTAAACCCCCCAAAGGGTGGAGGCAGCCAGGTTAAGGAATTAGAAGAGGGAATGTGCCGTGGCATATGACAGCTGCCCCAGGACTTTGACTAAGGGTTAGATAAAAAGGCTTCATTAATATTTTGCATATAAGAAGATATATCTAAGAAGTTGCAAATGGGAAGTAGATTGATGCTGAAAAATTCTAGCATTGCAACAATTCCAAATCAACCATGCCATATTTCCCATTGTTGCTTTCAACCTATTCTCTACCCGAGCATTTGCTAGCAAATCAAGCAATGCTGGTAAAGAAGTAGGAATGGAATTAAGCTAAAAAATCATGGCAAGATCAGTCCAACATTGCTTAGCAAAAAGATAAACTACAATAACATGTTCCAAGTCTTCAATAGTTTTAGTACAGAGATCACCGTAAATAGAAGTGTTGGAAATTATGCCTCACCGATTCAATGAAGATTTGGAAGGCAAACAGTTCCACACAAGCTTCCATAGGAAGCATTTAACTCTCATAGGCAAAGGAAGAGCCCAAATCCAATTGCACGGAGGAGCACGAGACTCCATATCATAATAAGGACCGACCAATATGATGTCAGAAGCCGAGATATTATAGACGTATGAATTAAACTAGCAGAGCCTATCTGGCCATGGACTTAGGGGAATAGGAATCTAAGTAATGGTATGACTTAGATCATCATTAAAACATGATTTAAGAGCTTGCAAGTTCCATTGCCTATCAGCAGTACTAAAATCTATAACAATAAAAGAAGCCGGATCAATATTTGAATTGATAAACGTAGGCATCGTGGATAACGGCATGTTAAAAATCCAAGGGTCAAAATAGGCATTAATAGAGCTTCCAGAACCAATCATCTAAATTAAAAATCTTTGCAATTGGGTACCAATGGCACTGATTTTGTTGCAGATGATTCAACATTTATAGGGTTTGCGATGTCCATTCCAAGAGCCTCTAAACTTATATTTGGCCTGGACCAACAACGACCATAAGAAAGAAGGGTGCAGAATAAAATTTATGGCCACTTATATCCAGTAAAACTATCTGCCTATTTCTCAAAGTCTGTAAGATAAAGTCATCCGTCTATTTCTCAAAGCCATCTGCCTATTTCTTAAAGTCGAATTTTTGAGGATAGTTGCTATAGCTAAAGAAAGTAGAGGAGTATCTTTAATAGGAGGGTTCACTTCTTTTATTAAACTAAGATTTTAAATTTTATGGGATGGGATTGTTCTGATTCTTCATGGGACTTCCTAGATATCTCATTATCCTACTCCATTCCGATGGTAGTTACAGTTATGCATTTTGATAGATAGTTTCTTCCCCTATTCTTTTTTTTTCTTCTTTCTTTTCTTTATTTTCTTCTACTTCTCTTTCTTTCTTTTTTCTTCTCCATTCTTTTCATTCACTTTTCTTATCTTTCCTTCATTTCATTCTTTTCTATTCCTTTTTCTCTCCCATCATGGATAGGGTTTGGAGTATCAGCTCCATTCAAAGTCCATCTTCTTACATGTATAGGATAAAATGGTTGGATGTCTTCCATTCCACTCAAACTTAAAATCTTATTTGGAATCCTATTGGATGTTACAGGGAGATTGTTGCTCAATTTCAGCTTTTAGGATAAGATTGAGGAGGTAACGAAGTAATAACACTATTTCCAACTCTTTTAGAGAGAAGACCGGTGACGACGATACGAGCTTAAAAGACTAGACTAGAGAGAGGGGAAAAAATTGTGGTGATAGGATGAGCAAGACTAGTCCTTGGGAGAAATTATTTCTATGTGATCCAAGGGGCCATAAAAACCCATCTATAAACTGCATATTCATATGGCCATCGCTTCCATCCAATCTACTTCAAGATTTATATGCTTTTATCCTATGATGGATGCTGATCTTGAATACAATTGGCACATATCTATTGGCAAATATGATGCCTCTTAATTGAGGCCTGCTCGACAATATTTTGCAGTTAATCGAGATTAAATGGCAGACCCAACCAGGTTTGAATTTAATAAATCTCGGCTTGTCAAAGGCAAATCCTTGTATTAATTAGTTGGGCTACCCGTATGGCTCATGACACTCACTTGGTTGACTTTGCTCAGAGACCAACAAAGATTTAAAAGGCCAAGAGGCTTGCTTTATTCACATACCCATCTTGGCTGTTTTCTCTAAACTGATAAAGAGGTTTTATTTATACATATCATACTTGTTGTACTAGAGAAAATATATATAGGTACTAGTGGGTGAAGGTCACTTGTATGAAAAGTGAATAATTAAAGAATTAACCCTTCTCTTTAAAACAGTCGTAAGGGTGTATAAATTTACCAGACAAGCGTATTGCTCACCCATAGCTACTGAATTCCACCTACCCTAGAATTCCACCATAATATTCTTCTCACAGGACATGTCGACCATTGCATTAATGCATAAGGCAACCATCGAGGCCAACTCTCTTAACTTTATCGGGGAAGTCTGTATGATGTTTGTGCCTGAGATTTTGTGACAGTTAAATATGCCATGTTTGAATGCCCGATGCCTGTCCAAATTCTATATTTGATAAGCTAGAAAAATATTTTTCTATTACAACCAAAGGTTTCCAAATTTTTGTCAATATTCTATTTCATCTTTACGATTGGAATAGTAGGGCGCATAAATTGGATGATCTGGTTTCTCTTCCTTGTCCGCTGATATGCTAGACGAACTTTCGTCTCTGAAACGAGAATTACCCACGTGTATGCCAAGCATTGGTCTCTTCAAGTGATCATTTATAAAAAGTAGAGGACAAATTTTATGGCTACAAGCAGAAAGCAAAAAGTCCTTGAATAATTGCCATTACTAATCACACGAGCTCACATAAATATCAGAAAATCACAAATATTTATCCAATACAAACGGGTGACATCACCCTCGCCCAAGACCCGAAACAAGCTTAAGGGCAAGCTTTATTACACCACTAACTGATGGGGGAAATCCCCCCGAAAAGGAAGGGTAACTAACCAACCATGGAGGATAAAGAACCGATGCCCCCACTAGCTTCCACATAAGTTTACGGAATCGGGTGCTCCTTGAGCGGGGGAAAGATTGGAGGTTTCTTCTTGTAGAATTTTGGCTTGGGAGGGAACTGGAACTTTGGGTGAGGATGGTCAAAGGGAGGGAGCTTTGGAATTGAAGGATGTGGCTTTTTGTAAATAGGATGGAACTCGGGGTGAGGATGATATAAGAGAGGAGGCTTGTGGATTGGTAGTGGTTTCTTGTGGATAGGAGGGAACTTGATCTTGGGGTGAAGATGGTATAAGGGAGGAATCTTGTGGACTGGAGGAAGTGGTTTCTTGTGGATAGGAGGAAGCTTGAGCTTGGGGTGAAGATGGTACAAGGGTGGTAGCTTTGGAATTGGAGGATGTAGCTTCTTGTAGATGGGAACCGGCGGTAATTGCTTCTTGACAATTGGTGGCTTCTTGGGCGGGAAGTAGGGCTTATGGGGTAAGTGGTCGTGATGGAAGTGGAATTTGTGCTTGAAGTTGTGGAATCCATGATGGTGCTTGAAGTAGAAGGCCGAGGTGCATGTCGATGAGAATGGCAGTTTCCCCGCTGCCACAACAAATGTGTGCTTTCCACTCTCTTTGGACTTCAGCACGATCTTAGATTGGTCCACTCCATTATTGTCAGGACAAGGAGCTTCTGAGGCACTGCGAAGCTGCGCAAAGCACTCATCCTTCAGCTCCCCATCATCGCCGAGGATGCTACTCGGTAGTTGTACGTCGAAGCTTCCGCTCTTGTCGAGCAAACCTACACCTTTGGTCTCGTAGAACCCATTGCCAGTTTTGCATTGGATGGCTACATGAAGCCCTGCTTGAAGAAATGCACCAAATATTACACTTTATCTGTTTGAAGTGATCCAGTGACTTGATTAGGATGTTAGAACTAGCACGTTGATAATTTTACATCTTAGCAAGGAGTAAGGTGCATCACGAGCTCGATCTCATTGGAAGCAGTTTGGGCATAGTATTTTAGAGGTAGGATCAAGAAGGAAAATTAGCTGTATTATTTCAGTTAATGGCATTGCTTGAAGACGTACCTTTGAATGCTTCCTCATTCTTGATACTTTTCTGTGCACAATCTAAGCATTCACTGTTGCCGACCACGGCAACGATTCTTTCAATCTGTGGGGTAGCACTGGAGAAGTTGGATGCCAACAAGACCGTGCAAAGACCTAACAAGAGGCTCCTTAGAAGTGGAGGAGATCCCTTGATGGAAGCCATCCGCTTGTAGAAAGAAGACAAAGGGAATAGATGTAGCTGCTAGCTTCTCATCTGCTGGAGGGTTCAGAACCCACAATGTCAATTTATACGACGAGCTCTAAGGCTTGCCGACCGGCACCTCATAAAGTTTTCCCATGTGGTGAGACCCCAGAAATGAAATAATTAGAGAGCAACATTAATTAGTTGCCACCGGTTTTGTAGTTTGCCTTACTTTCATCACCAACCTACTTCTTCCTCTCTTCAATGCAGTCTTTTAAGACATCAAGGCCCCCTCCACCCCGTGATCATCTCGCCTCCTTTTAGGAAAGACCGTTAATAGCTAGGCTTTTCCCTTCAACAGTCGTAAATGGATGAGCATCAGTTTGATCACAAATGCTGCCAACATTCTGCTGTAGTACATGGAATATCTACCGAGTTACCATGTCCTACATTCTGTGTCAGAAGTAGTTCTAACTTTGGTCTAGAGGCTGGAGGTATATAATTAATGAAGTACCAAAGTATTTGCCTATGCGTAATTCATTCTTTCCTGGTACTGCTAGGAACATATGTAGTTTAGTAACTCACCATTGAATCTCGTCTCAGATATATGCACTCTAGATGAGATCTAATTCGTGACATTAAAAACGATGCTGTGAGCTAGAATACTATCTTGTAGTTAAGTAGGAATGTATCTCGTTCTCATTGAGCTTAGCCGCAGAACCTCCAACTTTGATTTCTTGAGTGATTTTACCGTAAACATAGGTTGAAACCACGCAGTTAGATGGAGGGTGAAAGTGGTTTCCATTGGTTATCTTAATGAGGTCTTTGGTGGAGAACCAGCTCACTGTGATGGAGACTTCTCCAACCAGGGCTCCCACATAAAGCATAATCATGTAGACTGGAAATGGTGCATTCGTCTCCGTGCAATTAACCAACCGAAAAAAGAGGATTGCATTAGCCAGCATCAGAAAAAGCCGCTTCAGACACGACATTTTCCAGGTGATCCAATCGTTTTAAGAAAAATAGATTATGATTGAGCGGCATTAATTACATATATGCACTATTAAGCAACTAACACAGAGCTCCTAGTCAAAAATATTTCTTGCTTTTATTTGAGCCACCATTAAACAGCATCGATCAATGACTTGACTTTTCCAAAGTTATACAGCAAAAGGGTATGTTTAGTTCTCCCAGCCGATTTTGTTGCGGATAAATGACTGACGCAGACCTTACGTACTAAAAACATAACAAAGCTTATCATTAAAAAAAAAAAAGCATATCAAAGCTACATTCAGATCCCTGTGGATGTGATTTAAGTCGACATAGATGGATAACGGGATCCCATATAGGAAATACGAAACATGTCATTATGGAGTAGATTGGTTGCACCAACTGCACTTTATTGCCTAGGTGAACTATATTTGTGTCTTAATGATCCAGCTACTTCTGCTTTGTTATGTCCGTGGCTAAGGTTGAGACGGATCCGAATAGTGTGGCTATGTCTATCCATAATATGGTGGATCTACAGCGATATCAGTATTTCCATCGACAATCAACCAATTGTAGCATATAGGATCTCTAAGTTTATGCAGAGAATTGATGCAAATTTTGGGGCAATTTTATTTGAAGGCTTACATAAATTGCCCTTTTTCTTTTTCTTTTTCTCTTTTTTCCTTTTTTAAAGAGAGAACAATTAAAGGAGGAAGACCCACATGCATTATTATTAATAAAGTCCGAAAACTCGGTATCCACTACTTAACAATCGAATCCTGGAACCTTTACTTGCTAAGTAATGCAAGCCCTAATTCATGCTTAGAATGCCTTTTTGAAACAGGCAGTAGTAATCAAGATTCTGATTTATTGAACACTTGCATGTGTTGATCAAACATGTTAAATGCGTAGATTATATAATCCAGTCCACCGATTCCACTCTTGTAAAAGTTGTTAAGCTGTTGCATCTCTATTCCATCATATTTCTTGTGCATTGTTAGTGTAACGCAAATTTTATAGAATTTTTTTTTTCCAAGAGCAAATTGTGACGGCCTCATAAACATTTTAATGAAAAAAATAGAGAAATAATAAAGAATAAATTGGTATGGCATTACCAAAATTTAGCACGGTTCACCTCAAAACCAGCCAATATCCACAAAGAAAGCGAGAATCCTCGTTGATAGATAGAGTATAGGACCTTTCATAGAGATAAACAAAGAGAATAATTTAAAGTATTTCAAGAAAGACGGGTACAGAATCTAGAAAATTATACAAGAAAGACTCTGCAAACAAATCTCCCGTAAAAGAACTACAAGCCGAAAACTAAAAGTTTACCGTGATTAAGTATTCGATGGTCTTGACTTGGAATTAACTTTGGGTCGTAAAAGAAAATAAGGAGAATGTTCTAGGGTCCGTTCAAAAAATCCCTTCGTCGCTAGCATGACAGGTAACTAAGGATCACCAGTGCAATTCACGGACTTGGTGCAATGTATGGGAGATATTTGTTATAAAGTGCTAATACTTCAATGACACGACTCTAGTGTCTAGTTTATTTGTACCCTTGAAACATAGTCTGGTACTTGAAATATTTTTGAAAAATAAAACTTGGATATCGCCTTAAATTGCTATTACCAAAATACCCAATGCATACTTGGAGCAAGCGCCACATGGTATTTTTTTTTACACCAATCATAAGCACGGCAATGATTTAGTTGGGGCTTTTATATTTATTTATTTTTAAATAAATGCTTACTTTACCTCCAACAGTTTGCAATGGTCAGGTACATTAAGCAACATTTTTTTAAATATTTTTGCAAATTAATCCCTAACATCTCTTATCTTTAGATGTTAAACAGTATTATTCTTTTTTATATACTTTTTTTTTTTTCTGTACAAATTGGTCCTTCCACTGAGATTCATCGACTCGGTCTTGGTTTAAGATCAACTACAATTGCAAAAAAAACACAAGGTCCTTATTTTAATTGAAAATTAAGACTTCAGATTTTATTTTTTTCTATTCTTTTTAGTTTTTATTTAGAACTAGTCAAACACTCGTATGTTGCATAGGATGGATAATTATGATCTATAATTATTAAAAAATTTTAATAATAAATATTTATAATAAATATTTTTTAGTTTTTAAATATTTTATTTTATTTATTACATTTTTATTATTTTATAAAATAATATTTTATTATTTTTTCTTTTTTTTCTTTCTTCTCGTTTTCATATATTTTTCGTACCCATCAGTACTGCCCCGTCCCCTACCGCCCCACCATAGCTCTTGTTCTCTCTCAACAAATGTCAATCCCGATCGTACCTATTGGTGCAGAATTTGGTTGACATCGAATCGAGCTAGAGTCGAGGAAGACGAAGTCGTCGTTGATGACCTACAAAATAAAGTTTCATCCGAAGTCGGTGGTGGTGGTTCTGACAGGACCCTCCGACGATTAAGTCAGCTCTTCTAGCCAATAGAAATGAAGTGCCCAGTAAAGAGTTCGACAAAATTTTGGGAAGAAGAAGAGAGCTTAGAAAAAATGTATCTGAAGGGTCCTTTTTTATAGACGGAGCTTGTTGTAACTGTCTGATAGTGAGGTTGCCTATAGCAGACTGATAAATGACAGTCGTAACCGTCCTGATAAATGACAGTCATAACCGTCCTGATAAATCTCAATCATAATCATCCTGATAAATGATTATCATAACTGTCCTGATAAATGACAAGTGTAATCGTTCGGTAGTGAGATCGTCTGTAAGAATTCGTTTGAAGATCGTCTGAAGAAAAAGTCCAGAAGGAGTTCGACTTCTGGAGAAATTTGATTGCTGGAGGAGTTCGGCTTCTGAAGAAATCTGACTGTTGGAGTAATCCAAAAGGAGTTCGACTCCTGAAGAAATCCGACTGCTGGAGGAGTTCGACTCCTGAAGAAATTCGAATGCTGGAGGAGTTCGGCTCCTAGAGAAATCCGACTGTTGAAGTAATTCGGAAGGAGTTCGGCTTCAGGAGAAATTCGAATGCTGGAGGAGTTTGGAAGGAGTTTGGCTCCTAGAGAAATTCGATTTATGGAGTAATCCGGAAGGAGTTCAGCTCCTAGAGAAACTCGACTACTGGAGAAATCTGGATGAAGTTCGGCTCTTGGAGAAATTCGACTGTTGGAGAAATTCAAAAGGAGTTCGGCTCCAGAAAAAATTCGACTGCTGGTGGAGTTCAGTTACAGGAGAAATCTGATTGCTAGTGGAGTTCGAAATGAGTTTGGCTCTTGAAGAAATCTGACTGCTGGAGTAATTTGGAAGGAGTTCGGCTCCTAGAAAAATTCGACTATTGGAGGAGTTCGGCTTCTAAAGAAATTCAACTATTAGAGTAATCCGGAAGGAGTTCGACTCCTAAAGAAATCTGACTATTGGAGTAATCCAGAAGGAGTTAGGCTCCTGGAGAAATTTGACTACTGGAGGAGTTCGAAAGGAGTTCGGCTCCTAGAAAAATCCGATTGCTGGAGTAATCCGGAAGGAGTTCGGCTCCCGGAGAAATCCAAATGCTGGAGTAATCCAGAAGGAGTTTGGCTCCTGAAGAAATCTAACTGAAGGAGGAGTTTGGTAAAAGTTCGATCGCTGGAGGGAGTCCGGGTGCTTAAAGAAGTTCGGCTAGGATTCGATCACTGGAGTACATTCAAAATAGGTTCGACCGCTGGAGGAGAATTTTCGATTGAAGCTCTTCCATGATTACCGATTGTATTAGGCTAAGCATCAGACTGAACTTCAGTGAGAGCGAGATTTATCCCCAATAATAGTTCCTCCACTCTCGAGTTCGAAACTCGAAGAAAGAAAGTACAAAAAAGGTGACCACCAAAGTTTCTTTCTGGGCTCTGCACCCATTGGGGTTGAAGCTCAGGGAAGACCTTATCTCCAGCCAAGGTTGACTTCAAAGTTGAAGCTTGAAAAAGATTTTATCTCCAGTCGAGGTTGGAGTTGAGGCTCGGAGAAGATCTTGCCTCCAACCGAGGTTATCATTGAAGAAAAACTCGGAGGAGATCTTGTCTCCAGCTGAGATTAAAGAAGATCTCATCTCTTATTATTGTCGAGCATACTAGGGCTGTTGTTGGGGCCTTTCCTCTCATCCCGTCTAAAATGAACGAGGCCTTCGACTCTGCTCACATTAGGACGAGGTTCTCCTCCTGTTCCTAACGGACTGTGGGGGTACATAAGAGCCATTGTCAGAACTTTTTCTTCCATCTCGTCTAAAATGAACAAGACATTCGACTTAGCTCACATTAGGACGAGGTTCTCCTCCTATTTCTAACGGACTATGGAGGCACATAAAGGCCGTTGTAAGGGCCTAATAAGCATCATTAATTTACCAATAAAAGTATTAATTTATTAATTAATTTATATTAATTTTTAAGAATTATTAATTAATTTATATATAATTTTTAAAAAATTCATATTTTTATTAATTAAAAAATTAATTAAAAAATTAATAAAAATTAAAAAATAAAATTTTATTATCAATAGAAAGAGCTCATTTTTCTAATCATAACAAAATAAATTTCAAGAAAAACAAAGCTAAAATGGAAAAGATATGAATTTTTAAAAATATAAAATAAATAAAAAAGAAAATGGCTCAGCCGGCTCCGCAAGCCGAGCCACCAAGCCAAGCCAAGCCATCAAAGCCGACTCAGCCGTTGAAGCCATCAGCTGATCTACGATCCAGGCTTGAACCGCCAGCTCAGCAAAATCCGGCGAATCAGAGCCTGCCACGTGGTGGACCTAGACCCTTAAAGGGTCTACAGAAATTTATCGCGGCTCACAGGGCAATCCGGTCATTTCACTCGATGACAGAAGCGTTGATTGGTTGCGGTGTGCGGTGCGGCCGGTCTATGCGGTCCATGGGAATAGTGATTGCGCGATCGGACGGGTGCGGTTGATTGCGGTTAAGATCGAACGGTCAGCATTTTTTTCGGTTGCCAATTTCACTCGGATCACCATTGGACGACAGCGCCTGATTCCAGCTTCGATCCGACGGTCCAAAACGCTCCCGGCAGTGATCAGGACTCCCGAAGCGTGATTTGCGGCCAGATTTTCTCGATGAAGCGCGATCGGACGGCCAGAATTTAATCCGACCCAATCTGAGTTGATCTGCATCGAATTTTGATGATTTTTGGACCGTTGGATTCCTATTGAACGGCTGGATTTTATCAGATTTATCACAGACATATCAAAGCTATTTTAATTCAAATTTTATTCAAATTTTGATGATTACAAAGTTTATTAGTCCCACATTGCCTTTAGAAAAAAAATATCCAGCCCTCCTAGCACTATAAAAAGGATCCTAGGCCTCCAAAAATCAACATCTCCGATCAAGATGAAGCTTTGGTACAGGACGAAGTCAGGCTATGGGTTAAAGGCTGCTTCGAAGTAATGGGTGCTGAGAAGAAGAGCCGAGCTTCTACACCATCTTTCTGCCAATGCCGATCCAAGATCAGAGATCAGGCTATTTTATTCTTTTTAAATTCTATGTATTTAAATTTTGAAATTTTAATTAATAAAAATTTTATTTTTATATTTTAATTTTTTGCTTTTAATTTTTATTATAATTTAATTTTCATATTTTAATTATTATTTTTTTATTGCAAGTAGATGCTAAGATCTAATTAGTAGATCTTAGTACCAAGTTTAAATTCCTGCATCTTTTAATTTTCGCTTTTTATTTTCCGACTTTACTTTTGATCTCGAAACTCTTCTTTTTTATCTTTTTCTTTTATAAAATCAAAGATTTTAAATATGAAAATACTATCTTTCCTGTGGATTCGATCCGACTCACTACTATCTACGCATTTTCAATAATTTTAAGAAGTCGGATTAAACTGATAAACACGGTGTCTTAACGACAACATCGCATCCCTATCAAGTTTTTGATCGACGTGATGTCTGTAGCTGAATAAAATTTGGAAGCAACCACAGCCGTCAAAATAATAAGTTGGAGGGAGAGCTCAAATTTGTAAATGTGATAAGCATCATAAATTCACCAATAAAAGTATTAATTTATTAATTAATTTATATTAATTTTTAAAAATTAGTAATCAATTTATATATAATTTTTAAAAAATTCATATTTTTATTAATTAAAAAATTAATTAAAAAATAATTTAAAAAAATAAAAATTAAAAAATAAAATTTTATTATCAATAGAAAGAGCTCATTTTTTTAATCACAACGAAATAAATTTCAAAAAAAATGGAGCTAAAATGGAAAAGATATGAATTTTTAAAAATATAAAATAAATAAAAATTAAATAAAAAAGAAAATAGCTCAGCCGGGTCCGCAAGCCGAGCCACCAAGCCAAGCCAAGCCATCAAAGCCAACTCAGTCGTTGAAGCCATCAGTCGATCTACGATCCAGACGTGGACCGCCAGCTCAGCAAAATCCGGCGAATCAGAGCCTGTCACGTGGTGGACCTAGACTCTTAAAGGGTCTACAGAAATTTATCGCGGCTCACAGGGCAATCTGGTCATTTCACTCGATGATAGAAGCGTTGATTGGTTGCGGTGTGCGGTGCGGTCGGTCTACGCGGTCCATGGGAATAGTGATTGCGCGATCGGACGGGTGCGGTTGATTGCGGTTAAGATCGGACGGTCAGCATTTTTTTCGATTGCCAATTTTACTCGGATCACCATCGGACGGCGGCGCCTGATTCCAGCTTCGATCCGACAGTCCAGAATGCTCCCGACAGTGATCAGGACTCCCGAAGCATGATTTGCGGCCAGATTTCCTCGATGAAGCGCGATCGGACGGCCAGAATTTAATCTGACCCGATCTGAGTTGATCTGCATCAGATTTTGATGATTTTTGGACTGTTGGATTTCTATTGAACGGATGGATTTTATCAGATTTATCACAAACGTATCATAGCTATTTTAATTCGAATTTTATTCAAATTTTAACGATTACAAAGTTTATTAGTCCCACATTGCCTTTAGAAAAAAATATCCAGCCCTCCTAGCACTATAAAAAGGACCCTAGGCCTTCAGAAATCAACATCTCCGATTAAGGTGAAGCTTTGGTACAGAGCGAAACCAGGCTATAGGTTAAAGGCTGCTTCGAAGCAATGGATGCCGAGAAGAAGAGCCGAGCTTCTACACCATCTTTCTGCCAATGCCGATCCAAGATCAGAGATCAGGCTATTTTATTCTTTTTAAATTCTATGTATTTAAATTCTAAAATTTTAATTAATAAAAATTTTATTTTTATATTTTAATTTCTTGCTTTTAATTTTTATTGTAATTTAATTTCCGCACTTTAATTATTATTTTTTTTATTACAAGTAGATGCTAAGATCTAATTAGTAGATCTTAGTACCAAGTTTAAATTTCTGCATCTTTTAATTTTTATTTTTTATTTTTCGACTTCACTTTTGATCTCGAAACTCTTCTTTTTTATCTTTTTCTTTTATAAAATCAAAGATTTCAAATCTAAAAACACTACCTTCCCTGTGGATTCGATCCGACTCACTGCTATCTACGCATTTTTAATAATTTTAAGAAGTCGGATTAAACTGATAAACATAGTATCTTAACGACAACATCGCATCCCTATCAAATTTTTGATCCGCGTGATGTCTGTAGCTAAGTAAAATTTGGAAGCAACCATAACCGTCAAAATAATAAGTTGGAGGGAGAGCTCAAATTTGTAAATGTGATAAGCATCATAAATTCACCAACAAAAATATTAATTTATTAATTAATTTATATTAATTTTTAAGAATTATTAATCAATTTATATATAATTTTTAAAAAATTCATATTTTTATTAATAAAAAAATTAATTAAAAAATAATAAAAATTAATAAAAATTAAAAATAAAATTTTATTATCAATAGAAAGAGCTCATTTTTCTAATCACAATGAAATAAATTTCAAAAAAAATGGAGCTAAAATGAAAAAGATATGAATTTTTAAAAATATAAAATAAATAAAAATTAAATAAAAAAGAAAACGGCTCAGCCGGCTCCGTAAGCCGAGCCACCAAGCCAAGCCGAGCCACCAAGCCAAGCCAAGCCATCAAAGCCGACTCAGCCGTTGAAGCCATCAGTCGGTCTACGATCCAGGCGTGGACCGCCAGCTCAGCAAAATTCGGTGAATCAGAGCCTGCCACGTGGTGGACCTAGATCCTTAAAGGGTCTACAGCAATTTATCGCGGCTCACAGGGCAATTTGGTCATTTCACTCGGCGACAGAAGCATTGATTGGTTGCGGTGTGCGGTGCGGCCGGTCTACGCGGTCCATGGGAATAGTGATTGCACGATCGGACGGGTGCGGTTGATTGCGGTTAAGATCGGACGGTCAGCATTTTTTTCGATTGCCAATTTCACTCGAATCACCATCAGACGACAGCGCCTGATTCCAGCTTCGATCCGACAGTCCAGAATGCTCCCGGCAGTGATCAGGACTCCCGAAGCGCGATTTGCCCGCCAGATTTCCTCGATGAAGCGCGATCGGACGGTCAGAATTTAATCCGACCCGATCTGAGTTTATCTACATCGAATTTTGATGATTTTTGGACCGTTGGATTTCTATTGAGCGGCTGGATTTTATTAGATTTATCACAGACGTATCAGAGCTATTTTAATTCGAATTTTATTCAAATTTTGACGATTACAAAGTTTATTAGTCCCACATTGCCTTTAGAAAAAAATATCCAGCCCTCCTAGCACTATAAAAAGGACCCTAGGCCTCCAAAAATCAACATCTCCGATCAAGGTGAAGCTTTGGTATAGGGCGAAGCCAGGCTATGGGTTAAAGGCTGCTTCGAAGCAATGGGTGCCGAGAAGAAGAGCCGAGCTTCTACACCATCTTTCTGCCAATGCCGACCAAGATCAGAGATCAGACTATTTTATTCTTTTTAAATTCTATGTATTTAAATTCTAAAATTTTAATTAATAAAAATTTTATTTTTGTATTTTAATTTCTTACTTTTAATTTTTATTGTAATTTAATTTCCATACTTTAATTATTATTTTTTTATTGCAAGTAGATGCTAAGATCTAATTAGTAGATCTTAGTACCAAGTTTAAATTCCTGCATCTTTTATTTTTTATTTTTTATTTTTCAACTTCACTTTTGATCTCGAAACTCTTCTTTTTTATCTTTTTTTTTTATAAAATTAAAGATTTCAAATCTAAAAACACTACCTTCCCTGTGGATTCGACCCGACTCACTGTTATCTACGCATTTTCAATAATTTTAAGAAGTCGGATTAAACTGATAAATACGGTGTCTTAACGACAATATCGTGTCTCTATCAAGTTTTTGGCGCCATTGCCGGGGAAGATTTTTGATTTTTAATTTTAATTTTTTTAATTTATTTTAAATAAATTAAAAATAATTCTGGCAAACGCTTCCTATCAAGTTTTTGGCGCCGTTGCCGGAAAAGATTTTTAATTTTTTATTTTGATTTCTTTGATTTATTTTAAATAAATTAAAAATAATTTTGGTAAATGCTTTCTATCAAGTTTTTGGTGCCATTACCGGGGAAGATTTTTAATTTTTGACTTTAATTTCTTTGATTTATTAAAAATAATTCCGACAAATGCTTCCTATCAAGTTTTTGGCGCCGTTGCCGGAAAAGGAATAGATGCTATTTTTTTCTTTAATTTTTTTAATTTTTTTATAAATTAATTATATTTTTTTTAATATTGCTTACTAATTTTTTTTATTTATTTTGTAGAAAAAAAAGGAGAAAATGAAAAAAGCATCTAATTTTGGATAATTTGAATAAGTTGAAGGGAGAGCTTAAATTTTCAAAGACATGTGCTGGACCAAAAAAAAAATAAAAATAAATAAATAAATATATATATATATATACTAAGTTAGGTGTATTCTTCCGTGTTCTTTATTACATCCTTTATTTTTTCTTTTCCATTGAGGACAATATCGATTAAGTTAGGGGGAGAGAAAAATAAAAAAAATTTAAAATTTTAAATTCTCGAAAAAGTTAGTATTTAGTATTTAGATACTTGATTATGCTTAAGAATCGAATAAAATTAAGCATTTTTAAAAAGAAAATTGATGCACAGATTAGAGAATCTATGAGATATTGAGGAATCAAGTATTAAGAAAATTCAATAAAGAGTTAAGTCTAGAACATAAAAAAAAATTTCTTGGAGCATTTCTAATTATTTCTACTAGCATCAAAGAAAAGTCTACTTTTTATAGGCTTGTGTAGGGTAACTATACGTTTCTTCATATAAAAATTTATTTTAATAAAATAGTTTTCAAGTACTTCTCACTGAGTAACCGGGCCTCTTTGCCTAAGCAAGCATTGAGTTTCGCATCAAAAGGTGGGAAGGGCAAAGAAGCTCGTTGTAAAGCTAGTCTTAACTCGTAGCCTATTTGATTCGAGCTAGTAAGCCCGAGGGGTATTCTATACCTAGTGCCCTAAAGCCAACTGGTTTGGGAGTCATTGGCCCAAGACTCGCTACATGGATCAAATAGAAAGCTTAAGGAGTTAAGACACTCAATAGTGGTACAACGTTAAAAAAAAAAAAAAAATATTGGTTTTCCACCGAGTAACCGGATCCCGTTGCCTAAGTAAGCAATGATATTCGCATCAAAAAGTGGGCAATGTAAAAATAAAAATTAATAAATGAAGGATGGAAGTAGCAATACACCTGCCTATATGAAAGTTTAGACAAATCAGAGATAAAAGTGGAATAATTTAGAAAAAGTTCTGAAAAAATTTAATATTCTTTACTTAATTTTTCTATTGATAAGTATTAATACCCCAATGATATGTCTCATTTAAGCTCTACTGAATATCAATGGCCATTTTGAAAATTGCTTAGGTAAAATTCGAAACTCTAAAGTTAAAAGGTATTTAAAACTAAATTCTTTCTTTACTCGAGGATGAGCAAAGCTTAAGTTGGGGGGTGTGATAAGCATCATAAATTCACCAATAAAAGTATTAATTTATTAATTAATTTATATTAATTTTTAAGAATTATTAATCAATTTATATATAATTTTTAAAAAATTCATATTTTTATTAATTAAAAAATAATAAAAATTAAAAAATAAAATTTTATTATCAATAGAAAGAGCTCATTTTTTTAATCATAACGAAATAAATTTCAAGAAAAATAAGCTAAAATGAAAAAGATATGAATTTTTAAAAATATAAAATAAATAAAAATTAAATAAAAAAGAAAATAGCTCAGCCGGCTCCGCAAGCCGAGCCACCAAGCCAAGCCAAGCCAAGCCATCAAAGCTGACTCAGCCATTGAAGCCATCAGCCGATCTACGATCCAGGCGTGGACCGTCAGCTCAGCAAAATCCGGCGAATCAGAGCCTGCCACGTGGTGGACCTAGACCCTTAAAGGGTCTACAGAAATTTATCGCGGCTCATAGGGCAATCTGGTCATTTCACTCGGCGACAGAAGCATTGATTGGTTGCGGTGTGCGGTGCGGCCGGTCTACGCGGTCCATGGGAACAGTGATTGCGCGATCGGACGGGTGCGGTTGATTGCGGTTAAGATCGGACGGTCAGCATTTTTTTCGGTTGCCAATTTCACTCGAATCACCATCGGACGGCAGCGCCTGATTCCAGCTTCGATCCGACGGTCCAAAATGCTCCCGGCAGTGATCAGGACTTCCGAAGTGCGATTTGCGGCCAGATTTCCTCGATGAAGTGCGATCGTATGGCCAAAATTTAATCTGACCCGATCTGAGTTGATCTGCATCGAATTTTGATGATTTTTGAACCGTTGGATTTCTATAGAACGGTTGGATTTTATCAGATTTATCACAGACGTAGCAGAGCTATTTTAATTCAAATTTTATTCAAATTTTGACGATTACAAAGTTTATTAGTCCCACATTGCCTTTAGAAAAAAATATCCAGCCCTCCTAGCACTATAAAAAGGACCCTAGGCCTCCAGAAATCAACATCTCCGATCAAGGTGAAGCTTTGGTACAGGACGAAGCCAGGCTATGGGTTAAAGACTGCTTCGAAGCAACGGATGTCGAGAAGAAGAGCCGAGCTTCTACACCATCTTTCTGCCAATGCCGATCCAAGATCAGAGATCAGGCTATTTTATTCTTTTTAAATTCTATGTATTTAAATTCTAAAATTTTAATTAATAAAAATTTTATTTTTGCATTTTAATTTCTTACTTTTAATTTTTATTATAATTTAATTTCCATACTTTAATTATTATTTTTTTATTGCAAGTAGATGCTAAGATCTAATTAGTAGATCTTAGTACCAAGTTTAAATTCCTGCATCTTTTAATTTTCGCTTTTTATTTTTCGAACTTCACTTTTGATCTCGAAACTCTTCTTTTTTATCTTTTTCTTTTATAAAATCAAAGATTTCAAATCTAAAAATACTACCTTCCCTGTGGATTCGACCCGACTCACTGCTATCTACGTATTTTCAATAATTTTAAGAAGTCGGATTAAACTGATAAACACGATGTCTTAACGACAACATCGCGTCCCTATCAGGGCCTCTCCCCCATCTTGTCTAAAATGAACGAGGCTTTCAACTTTACTCACGTTAGGACGAGGTTCTTCTTCTATTCCTAATGGACTGTGGGGGCATATAAGGACCGTTGTAAGGGCCTCTCCCCCATCTCATCTAAAATGAACGAGGCCTTCGACTTAATCATATTAGGATGAGGTTCTCCTCCTATTCTTAACATGGCCACTATTGATTGCTTCTTTTCTATCATCATATAATTTTTGCATCAGAAAATTATAATATTGAAATGAAAAAATTTTATTGAAAAAAAATTACTGATAGTACATTATCAGATTTTTTGAATTCTAAGGTCGTGGGAGCATTATTCCTCCAAGCTCCTTCAAGCGATAAGTTTCGAGCCGGACGACCTCCTCTATTTCAAACGGACCTTTTCAATTTGGTGCGAGCTTCTCCTGGCTCTGAGGCTGAGAGATGGCGGTTCGCCAAAGCACTAAGTCCTCCACTTTGAAAATTTTATCTCCGACTTTGGAGTTAAAGTATCGGGCCATCCCTTGCCTATAGGCCGCCATTCGAACTTGGACTTCCTCTCTTTTTTCTTCCAATAAATTGAGATTGCTTATGAGATCTTATGAGTTATGCTGCTCACTGAAGGCCACGATCCGCACTGATAGGAGTTTAAGCTCAATTGGGATGACTGTCTTCATTCTAAAGGCTAAGACGAACGATATTTCTTTAGTTGGTAACCTTTGAGTAGTTCGGTACGTCCAGAGGATATTGTAAAATTCGTCCACCCAGACCTCCTTCACTCTGTCGAGCCTTGTCTTGATGCCTTGCAATAGAATCTGATTGATCACCTCAGCTTTTCCATTTGCCTGTGAGTGAGCTACCGACGTGAAATGATGGAAGATGTTTAGATCTTCATAGAACTTAGCAAACCTCGTCCCAGCAAACTATCATCCGTTATCTATTATGAGAGTTCGGAGCAGACCAAATCGACAGACGATTGACTTTCAGACGAAGTCCTGCACCTTGACCTCAGTAATTTTTGCTAGTGGTTCAGCTTCGACCCATTTGGTGTAGTCGATCGCAATCAGGAGAAACTTTCGTTGTCTGAATGTCGTTGAAAAAGGGCTAAGTATATCCATTCCCCATTACGCAAATGGCCAAGGTGCACTTAGTGGAGTAAGCTCGAAGATCGACTATCTTTGTATGTTTGTATTTCTCTGACAGCGATCACATTTCTTGACGTATTTCATAAAATTATGGTACAAGATCGGCCAATAGTATCCTTGCCGAAGTAGTTTCTATGACAGGGATCTAGCTCCTATATGACTTCCATAAATTTTCTCGTGCACTTTCCATAATGCAAAGTCAGCTTCTGAAGATCAAAGACATCTTAATAGTGGTAGAGAATACGACCTTTTATACAACTTACCCTCATACAAAACGTACTATGAGGCTTGATTTCTGAGTTTTCGAGCTTCTTTCGGATCATAAGGAAGAACTCCCACTTTAGATAGGCAACTAACGGGTCAATCCAGCTCAGCTCGAGCTCTGTTTGCATAGTAAGCTACGATTCCTCTGAACTTGGATATTTTAGAGTTTCAAAAAATACTTCATTGGATAGTTCGGTTGGGACTGAAGTTGCCAATTTAGAGAGAAGATCAGCTCTCATATTTTCTACCATTGGAATCTGTTGAATGCCAAAACTGCCAAAGGTAGGAGTCAAATTCTTTACTTTCTCAAGGTATTTCATCATACTTTCCTTGCATGCTTCATAGTTGCCACTAACTTGGTCGGCCACTAACTGAAAATCGCTATAGACTTGAAGTCGATATATTTTTAATTTCTTTACTATTTTTAACCTAGCAATCAGCACTTCATATTCAGTCCCATCATTAGTTGTAGAGAATTCAAAACGTAGCGTATACTTGGCGATGACTTTCTCAAGGTTGACTAAAACTAACTCCGCACCTGCTCTAATGGAGTTGGACGAACCATCCACATAAAGGGGTTAGAAACCTTCAGGAAGGTCGGCACTTTGTTCGGAGAGGCTTGGCTATAACCACGGAATGTTGGTCTCGTTTTGCTCAAGCTTGACTTCATCTGAAATGGTACATTCAACTATAAAGTCGACCAGTGCTTGAGCCTTGATTGCTGGCCGAGGTCGGTGTTGATGTCGAACTCTATTAATTCAATAGCCCATTTTGTAATTCTTTCAGAAGCATCCATTTGATAAAGGATTGCTCTGATCGACTGATCAATAAGAAGCATTATAGCATGTCCCTGAAAGTAAGATCAAAGTCTTCTTGCTGTAAGAGAGCATAAATCAATTTTTTCAACTTTATATATCTAGTCTCGACATCTCTTAGGATCTGACTTATATAGTAGACTGATCGCTATACTTTCATCTCTTCTTTGATCAGGACCATCGTCAGTACCGTAGGAAAGATCGAGAGGTAAAGAAATAGCTCCTCTTCGGATTTGGGTTTGGCTAGTAGGAGGGCGAATTGAGGTAGTTTTCGAGCTCGTCGAATCCCTTTTGGCATTCTTCAATCCAACGAAAATCTTTCGGCTTCCTAGAATTTGAAAAAAAGGCATGCAGCATTCGATCGATCTAGAGACAAAATGATTCAAAGATGCCATCTTCTCGGTCAGACGCTGAACTTTCTTAATAGACTTCGGAGCGATCATCTTCTAGATAGCTTGAATTTTCTCTGGATTGATCTCGATCCCTCATCTTGAGATCATGAATCCCAAAAATTTTTTTGAGGCTATCCCAAAGGCGCACTTGGTTGGGTTCAGTTTTATCTTATATTTTCTAGGCACATCGAAAGCCTTTTCAAGGTTGGCAATATGATTGACAGTCTTTCGACTTTTGACCAGCATATCGTCGACGTAAATCTCCATATTGCGGTCAATCTGCTTCTTGAAGATTTTATTGACCAAACGCTGATATGTCGTGCCTGCATTTTTAAGCTCAAATGGCATGACCCTGTAGCAATAAAGACCATGGTTAGTAATAAAAGCAGTCTTCTCCTCATTCTTCGGTGCCATCCAAATTTGATTGTAGCTAGAGAAGGCATCCATAAAGGTGAGAAGCTCGTAGCCTGAAGTCGCATCCATCAGTTGATCGATTCTGGGCAAAAGATAGCTGTCTTTTGAGCAGGTCTTGTTTAGCTTCTTAAAGTCGATGCACATCCTCCACTTGCCGTTGGCTTTCTTGACCAGAATCACATTACAAACCCAAGTTGAATAGCTGACTTCTCGGATAAATCCAACATTGAGAAGCTTGTCGACTTCTTCTGCTATTACCTTTTTGTCTTTCTGGTGCATGGCCTCGAACTCTTTCTTTCACTGGTTGATATTTGGGATCAATGACCAGTCGATATTCCATAACCTTGGCATCGATCCCAGACATATCTGTCGAAACCCAGGCGAAGACGTCGGTATTCCTCCGTAAGAAGGCGATGAGCTGCTCTCAAACTTTATCTTTTAGATTGGAGCCAATTTGCACCGTATGCTCTGCATTTCTATCATTCAGAAGGATGGTCACAAGATCTTTTAAGGGCTCACCCCATTCTTTGGTAAAGTCATCGTGGACATCTAGCCCGTCAACAGAACAAGGATCGGACTGTGCTTCCTTTCGCAGGATAATTAAGTAGCAGTGCCTTGCCAAAGCTTGATCTTCCCTAACCTCTCCAATCCTGTAATTTGTCAGAAACTTCATCTTCAAATAATAAGTAGACACCACCATTCGAAGTGCATTTAAATCAGATCGGTCGAGAATTATGTTGTAAGTAGAGGAAATCTTTACTACCAAAAAATCCACCTATACTCTGGATTATTTTGGATATTGCCTGGCAGTCACAGCTAAAGTCATTACATCTTCAACTGGTACTGCAGTGCCAGCGAAGCCTACTAGAGGAAAGTTTATTAGTCCAAGCTGACTATTAAATTTTGACATTTTGGAGAAAGCATCATAAAATAAGACGTCAGCCAAACTTTCATTATCAATTAGGATGCGACATACATCATAGTCCGGTATATTTAAAGAGACTACAACTGCATCATTGTGCGGGAATTGTACTCCCCATGCATTTTCCTCGATGAAAGTTATGGGTTCTTCAGCTCTTTTCCTTTTCATCGATCCTCCAGATCCACTGGCCTTTTTCCTTCGAAGTTTTTCAGAGATAGTGTTGATGATGCCGAGAGGCGATCAATCTTCTTGTTGTTCCTCCCTCCTTAGTGGTTCAGGCTGCAGTAGTGCCCTCGATCGATCTTCTCTTACTTCAGATCGACGTCTGAGGAATCGATCCAGCCGACCTCTTCGGATGAGCTCCTCAATCTCATCTTGGAGTTGAATGCAATTTTTAGTATCGTGGCCGTGGTCACGATGGTAGAAATAGTATTTGTTAGGATTGCGCTTGTTGGGGTGACTGCACATCCTTTTTGACTTTGGTAGTTGCTCCTTGATCTCCATCAATACTTGCATTTTTGGAGCATGGAGGAGGGCGTAGTTATGAAATCTTCTGAGGGAAGAACTTCATCGTGCTCTTCTATCAGGGCTTTTTTGACGATGAGCTCGAGGAGGAGTTCGGACTTGCTTGCGCTCGAGGGGAGTTCGTAAGCACGACCAAATTTCATTCGGCCCACTATCAACTGCGGGTTTATTAAATTCATCCATCTGTCGCTCTTCTGTGGCTTTCTCATTCTTTAATTTGAAGATTTTCTCTGCTCGAGCATGTCCTTCAGCCCGAGCTAGCAGATTGACAAAATTTCTGGGGTACTTCTTCTTCAAGGAGAATAATAAATCATTTTTTTAAAGACCATCTTTGAGTGCAGCCATTACAACAGATTGATTCAGATTTCAGATCTTTAATGCAGCAGCATTAAATTGGATGACATAAGTCTGAATAGATTCTCCCTCTTTCTGCTTGATATGCATCAGAGAATCCAAATCTCAGCATGGACGTCGATTGCTGACGAAGTGAGCCGCAAACTAATGGCTCATCTGATCAAATAAGAAGATCGTACCTAACTTCAATGTCGAGTATCGATTTTTTGCTGCTCTCTTTAAGATGGATAAAAAAGTTCGGCATAAGATGACGTCTGGTGTGCCATGGAGTAGCATCATGATTCGAAAAGCCTCAAAGTGATCGATTGGATTAGAGATTCTATCGTAGCTTTCAAATTAGAGAAGTTTAAAGTTCGATAGAATGAGCTCTTGCATAATCCTCTGAAAAAAAGGAGGGTCAGTACAAATATTATTATTATGTGTGGAGGGAGTATGATGGAGCTCTTTGATCTATCGACTCATTTTTTGGAGTCTTTGATCGAGAAGATTTTCACGATCATTGATCTTCAGAGTTTTTTGATGGAATGGGGGCAAAGCTAACCCCGAGGTCGAATTATGATTCGAGCAATGGCTCTCCACCCTCTATTTTTCTTTTTCGGAGGTCATCGATCGGCTAACCCAAATCGATCATTCTTCGATTGGATCACAGAGCTCCAAAAAAGCCTGCTCCAGCCAAATTTATGTTGAAACTTGTCGATGTATGACCTGCACCGCCTCTATGAGACTGCGGACTTATTGGATCAGCAAGTTGAACTACTCCGCATCCATCATGGCTGTAGATGGAGCTTGAGTTACCGGAGCTAGAGTGGGAATGGATGTATCTGGACGGAATCTGGCTATAGAGGCCGTTGATCACCGAGTTGAAGCTTTCCTAGGAGGCATTTTTTCTGAAAAAAACTCTAGAGAAAAAGAAGAGAGATCACTACTGAGCATTCCTTTAAGATCAAGAAAACCTCAGGAACAGAGGATAGAATTTGGTTGATGTCGGATCAAGCTAGAGTTGAGAAAGACGAGATCGTCGTCGATGATCTACAAAATAAAATTTCATCTGAAGTTGGTGGTGGCTCCGGCAGGATCCTTCGATGATCAAGTCAGCTCTTCTAACCAACAGAAATGGAGTGTTCAGGAAAGAGTTCGATAGAATTTTAGAAAAAAAGAAAAAAGCTTAGAGAAAACGTATCTAGAGGATCCCTTTTTATAGACGGAGCTTGTTGTAACTATCCCATAGTTGGATTGCCTATAGTAGACTGATAAATGACGGTCATAACCATCTTGATAAATGACAGTCATAATCATTCTAATAAATGTCAATCATAATCGTCCTGATAAATAACCATCATAACTATTCTGATAAATGATAATTGTAACCATTCGATAGTGGGATCGCCTGTAAGAATTCATCTGAAGAAAAAGTTTGGAAGGAGTTCGACTTTCGAAAAAAATTGACTGCTGGAGGAGTTCGGAAGGAGTTTGATTCCTAAAGAAATTCGACTGCTAGAGTAATCTAGAAGAAGTTTGGCTCTTAAAGAAATCCGACTACTGGAGGAGTTCGGAAGGAGTTCAGCTCTTGAAAAAAATCTGACTGTTGAAGTAATCCGGAAGGAGTTTGGATCCTGGAGAAATTAGACTGCTAGAGGAGTTCGGAAGGAGTTTGGCTCCTGAAGAAATCCAACTACTGGAGGAGTTCGGAAGGAGTTCGGCTTCAGGAGAAATCTGAATGCTGGAGGAGTTCGGAAGGAGTTCGACTCCTGAAGAAATTCGATGGCTGGAGTAATCTGAAAGGAGTTCGGCTTTTGAAGAAATTTGACTGCTGAAAGAATTTGGATGGAGTTCAGCTCCTAAAGAAATCTGACTGCTGAAGAAATTCAGAAGAAGTTCGACTCTAGAAGAAATCCGACTACTGGTGGAGTTCGAAAGGAGTTCGGATCCTAGAGAAATCTAATTGCTGGAGTAATCTGAAAGGAGTTCGACTCTTGGAAAAATTCGACTGCTGGAGGAGTTTGGTTTCTGGAGAAATCCAACTACTGGAGTAATCTGGAAGGAGTTTGGCTCCTAGAGAAATTCGATTGTTGGAGTAATTCGGAAGGAGTTCAGCTCTTGGAGAAATCCGACTGCTAGAGGAGTTTGGCTCCTGGAGGAATCCAACTGCTGGAGTAATCCGAAAGAAGTTTGGCTCCTAAAGAAATCCAACTACTGGAGAAATTCGGAAGGAGTTCGGCTCTTAGAGAAATCCAAATGCTGGAGTAATCTGGAAGGAGTTCGGCTCATGGAGAAATTTGACTGCTGGAGTAATCCAGAAGGAGTTCAGCTCCTGAAGAAATCTGACTGAAAAAAAAATTTGGTAAAAGTTTGACCATTGGAGGGAGTCCAGGTGCTTAAAGAAGTTCGGTTGGGTTCGATCACTGGAGTGAGTCCGGGATAGGTTCGACTGCTAGAGAAGAATTTTCGATCAAAGCTCTTTCGTAATTATCAGTTGCATTGGACTAAGCATCAGATTGGACTTCGATGGGAGCGAGATTTATCTCCAACAGTACCCCTGCCCCTTCTCTTCTTCTCATATCTTCTTCGTACCTATCGGTGTCGTTCCACCACAACTTTCTTTCTCTCTTGATAAATGCCGATCTTGATCGCACCCCCATCCTTTTTTCCTCTCTTCTTTTCATACCTTCTCCTCCCCCGATGCCACCACTACCCCTCTTTTCTCCTCCCTTGCCCAGCCCCCTTCTTGCCATTGCCAACATCTCCCGTCCCAGTCGTGCCCCTTTTGCTCGGCCTTTTCACGTGCTCTTGCATTTTGAATTCTGCTCATTCCACTACGAGGCCTAATTCCACTCCATGGCCTAACCATGGCGCAGGCCTTGTAGTTGCAGACCTTCTTGTAATATCTCTTTTCTTATTTTTTTCTCACTTTTTTTTTTCTTTTTTTTTCTATTTTTTATTCTTCTTTCTTTCTTTTTCCTTTTCTTCATTTTTTTCTTTTTCTCTTCTGAAAATTCAAAGGGAGGGGCAACGGGAATGGGAAAGCAACATACTTCATTATTAGTAACTTATAAATTTTTAGAGACTATTAAATACAGAGATTCAGATCTCGAAACATATTATTTTTTTAAAAAAATAAAATATTATTTTTAAAAAAATTAGTATATTATTATTTTTAAGAATGGAAAAGTAACATACTTCATCATTAGTAACTTATAAATTTTCAGAGGCTATTAAATATAGAGATTCAAATCTCAAA
>QRFJ01000154.1:1694961-1882461 GCA_006176705.1 Cocos nucifera | reverse complement strand
AGTTTGTCTTGTTAGGAAAGTTTGATGTTAGTTAATTCGAGGGAGTTTGACTTTTGTGAACTTTCTTTTGAGAACTTTAAATGTTTTTAGGAAAGCTAGTAGTTAGGGTTCTTCGAGTTAGAATAGAACTTGGAATCCCACTTTAGAAAGTTAAGGAAAAAAGTCCCCTTGTACTAAGAAATACCTCCATCGTGGCTCATCTTATAATCA
Source organism: Cocos nucifera (assembly GCA_006176705.1). NCBI lineage: Eukaryota > Viridiplantae > Streptophyta > Magnoliopsida > Arecales > Arecaceae > Cocos > Cocos nucifera. The sequence continues at coordinate 1,882,251 of QRFJ01000154.1, read as the reverse complement.
TACTGCAGATACTTGAGATATTTGATATACTTGAGTTATTGATTAATGAGAATTTTCTTATAGAAATTGTTCTTGCATTCTATCTATTCTTTCTCTCTCCCCCCTTTTGGTGGATTCCTAGGGTTTGTGAGTGAGCAGGTAAGAGCTGTATCCTTGAAGTGGGGAGCCAAAATTGTGTTTTATGCCTTGAAAGAGAGTAATCCGCACCTCCTCCTCTTCCAACTATTGCTGTTCGTTCTAACACCTTGTGTTGTATGTGCTGTAGTAAGGTTTCTACCTTGGCACAGTCGATTGCATCAACATATTATTCCAACTTTGAGTTTTCATCCCAAATTCAACATCTTCCACTGTCACCCATCCTTGTCATATGTTTTTAGAAACTATTGGTGCAGAATTTGATTGACGCCGGATCAAGCTGGAGTCGAGGAAGACGAGGTTGTCGTTGGTGACCTGCAAAATAAAATTCTGTCCGGAGTCGGTGGTGGTGGCTTCGGTAGGACCCTTCGATGGTCAAATTAGCTCTTCTGATCATCAAAAATCGAGTGCTCGGAAAAGAGTTCGGCAGAGTTTTGAGAAGGAGAAGAGAGCTTAGAGAAAACGTATCTGGAGGATCCCTTTTTATAGACGGAGCTTATTGTAACTGTCCTGATAAATGACAGTCGTAATCGTTCTGATAAATGTCAATCATAACTGTCCTGATAAATGATAATTGTAACCGTTCAGTAGCGGGATCACATGTAGGAATCCATTTGAAGGAACAGTCCGGAAGGAGTTCGGCTCCTATAGGAATCCGATTGCTGGAAGAGTTCGAAAGAAGTTCGGCTCCTGAAGAAATCCGACTGCTGGAGAAATTCAAGAGTTCGGCTCCTGAAGGAATCCGATTGTTGAAGGAGTCCGAAAGGAGTTCGGCTCCTGAAGAAATCCTACTGCTGGAGGAGTTTGGAAGGAGTCCGACTCCTTGAGGAATTCGATTGCTGGAGAAGTTCGGAAGGAGTTTGGCTCCTGAAGAAATCCAACTGCTGGAGGAGTTCGGAAGGAGTCTGGCTCCTGGAGGAATCCGACTGTTGGAGAAATTCCTGGAGGAATCCGACTGCTCGAGGAGTTTGGCTCTTGAAGAAATCCGACTGTTGGAGGAGTTCGAAAGGAGTTCGGCTCCTGAAGGAATCCGATTGCTGGAGAAATTCGAAAGGAGTTTGGCTCCTGAAGAAATTTGACTGCTGGAGGAGTCCGAAAGGAGTTCGGCTCATGAAGAAATCCGATTGCTGGAGGAGTTCGAAAGGAGTCCGGCTCTTGGAGGAATCCGACTGCTGGAGGAGTTCGGCTCCTGAAGGAATCCGATTGCTGGAGGAGTTCGGAAGGAGTTCGGCTCTTGGAGGAATCCGACTGTTGGAGGAGTTCGGCTCCTGGAGAAATCCGATTGAAGGAGAAATCTGAAAGAAGTTCGGTTTCCGTAGAAATCCGACTGAAGGAGGAATCTGGAAGGAGTTTGGCTTTCGTAAAGGAATCCGATTGAAGGAGAAATCTGGAAAAAGTTCGGCTCTCGTAGAAATCCGACTGAAGGAGGAATCTGGAAGGAGTTTGGCTTCCATAGAAATTCGATTGCTGAAGGAGTTCGGAAGAAGTTCGGCTCTTGGAGGAATCCGACTGTTGGAAAAATCCGAAAGGAGTTCAACTTTTGTAGAAGTTCGACCGAAGAAGAAATTCGGAAGGAGCTCGATTTCCGTGGAAGCCTGACTGAAGAAGGAATTCGAAAAGAGTTCGGCTCCCGTAGAAGCTCGACTGAAGGAGGAATTCGGAAGAAGTTCGATCGCTGGGAAAGTTTGGCTGGGGCTCGGACGCTGAGGAGTTCGATTGGGTTCGTCAGCTGGAGGAGATCGGATGGGGTTCGGCCGCTGGAGAGAGAATTTTCAATCGAAGCTCTTTCATGATTACCAGCTGTATTAGGCTAAGCACTAGGCTGGACTTCGACGGAAGCGGGGTTTATCTCTTACAATAGTCTTCCTACTTCCGAGTTCGAAACTCGAATGAAGTACAAAAAGAACGACAGTCGAAGTCCTCTTTAAGACTCTGCATCAGTTCAGGTTGAAGCTCGGAAAAGATCTTATCTTCAGCCAAGTTTGATATTGAAGTTAAAGCTCGGGAGAGATCTTATCTCCAACCGAGGTTGACGTTGAAGCTCGGGAGAGATCTTATCTCTAGTTGTTGTCGACCACAATGAGGCCGTCGTTGGGGCCTTTCCTCTCATCCCGTCTAAGATGAACGAGGCCTTCGGCTTTGCTCACGTTAGGACGAGGTTCTTCTGTTCTTAACGGACTGTGGGGGTACATAAGGGCCGTTGTCAGGACCTCTCCCTCCATCTCGTCTAAAATGAACGAGGCCTTTGACTTTGCTCACGTTAGGACGAGGTTCTTCTCCTATTCCTAATGGACCATGGGGGTACATAAGGGCTGTTGTCAGGACCTCTCTTCCATCTCGTCTAAAATGAACAAGACTTTCGATTTTGCTCACGTTAAGACGAGGTTCTCCTCATGTTCCTAACGGACTGTGGGGTTACATAGGGATCGTTGTCAGGGCCTCTCCTCCCATCCTGTTTAAAATGAACGAGGCCTTCAACTTTGCTCACGTTAGGATGAGGTTCTCCTCCTATTCCTAATGGACTGTGGGGGCACATAAGGACCGTTGTCAGGGCCTCTCTCGCCATCTTGTTTAAAATGAACGAGGCCTTCGACTTTGCTCACGTTAGGACGATGTTCTTCTCCTGTTTCTAACATGGCCACTTCTAATTGCTTCTTTTCTGTCATTACATAATTTTTGCATCAAAAAATAATAATGTTGAAATAAAGGAGTTTTATTGCGGAAAAATTACTGGTAGTACATTCTTAGATTTTCTGAGTTCCAAGATCGTGGGAGCGTTGTTCCTCTGAGCTTCTTCAGACTATAAGTTCCGGGCTGGATGACCTCCACCACTTCATATGGACATTTCCAATTTGGGGCAATCTTTTCCTGGCTCTGAGGCTGAGAGACGGTGACTCACCGAAGCACTAAGTCCCTCATTCTGAATGTTTTACTTCTGACTCTGGAGTTATAGTATCGGGGCACCTTTCGTTTGTAGGCCGCCATTCGAACATGGGCTTTCTTCCTTTTTTCTTTCAGGAACGTCGAGGTTGACTCTGAGGTCCTATGGGTTGTGTTGCTTGTTGAAAGTCACGACCCATGCTGACGGGAGCTTAAGTTCAATCGGGATGATTGCCTCTATTTCAAAGGCCAAGGCGAATGGTATTTCCCCAGTCGGTAGCCTTTGAGTAGTTTGGTATGCCCAGAGGACGTGGTAGAGTTCGTCCACTTAGGCCCCCTTTGCTCTGTCGAGCCTTGTCTTGATGCCTTGCAGCAGAGTTTGGTTGGTCACTTCAGCTTCTCTATTTGCCTGTGGATGAGCTACCGATGTAAAGTGGTGGGAGATTTTTAGGTCTTCGTAGAACTCGGCGAATCTCGTCCCAGTGAACTGTCACTCGTTATCGGTTATGAGGGTTCGGGATAGATCGAATCGGTAGACTATTGACTTTCAGACGAAGTTTTGTACCTTGGCCTCGATAATTTTGGCGAGTGGCTCGGCTTCGACCCATTTGGTGAAGTACTCGATCACGATCAAAAGCAACTTTCGTTGTCCTGATGTCGTCGGAAAAGGGCCAAGTATGTCCATTCCCTAATGCGCAAATGGCCAAGGCGCGCTTAGCAGAGTAAGCTTGGAGGTCGGCTGTCTTTGTACGTTTGCATTCTTCTAACAACGATCATATTTTTTAACATACTCCATAGAATCATGGTACAAGGTCGGCCAATAGTATCATTGTCGAAGTAGCTTTTGCGACAGGGACCTGTCTCCTACATGACTTTCATAGATTTTCTCGTGCACTTCTCATAATGCGAGGTCGGCCTTTGAAGGTCGGAGATATTAAAGCAGCGGTAGCAAATACGATCTCTTATACAACCTTCCCTCGTACAAAATGTATTAGAAGGCTTGATTCTTGAGCTTTCGAGATTCTTTCAGGTCATGAGGAAGGACTCCCTCCTTGAAGTAGGCAACCAACGGGTCGATCCAGCTCGGCTCGAGTTTCGTCTGCAAAACGATGTGTGACTCCTCTAGGCTTGGGCACTTTAGAGTCTCAAAAAATACTTCTTTGGGCAGTTCGACTGGAGCTGAAGTGGCCAACTTAGAGAGGAGGTCGGTTCTTATATTTTCTGCCCTCGGAATCTGTCGAATGCCGAAACAGCTGAAGGTCGGAGTCAAGTCCTTTACTTTCTCAAGGTATTTCATTATACTTTCCTCCCGCGCTTCATAGCTGCCACTAACTTGGCCGACCACTAATTAGGAATCATTGTAGACTTGAAGCCGATCTACTTTTAATTCTCTTGCAATTTTTAATCCGGCGATCAGCGCTTCATACTCGGTCTCATTATTAGTCATAGAAAATTCGAAGTGCAGCGCATACTCGGCGACAACTCTCTCGGGGCTGACTAAGACCAACCCCACACCCGCTCTAGTAGAGTTGGACGAACTATCCACGTACCGAGTCCAAATATCTTTGGGAAGGTCGGCTGTCTCTTCGGGGAGGCTCGATTGCGACAGCAAAGTGTCGGTCTCGTTATGTTCAAGTTCAGCATCATCGGAAATGGTACATTCCACTACAAAATCTGCTAATATCTGAGCTTTGATCGATGGCCGGGGTCGATAATTGATATCGAATTTCGTGAGCTTGATTGTTCATTTTGCGATTCTTCCGAAAGCGTCCATTCGTTGAAGGACTGTCTTTATTGGTTGATCCGTGAGGACGTTATGGTGTGCCCCTGAAAGTAAGATCGGAGCCTCCTAGCAGCAATTAGAAGAGAGTAAGCCGATTTTTCTAGCTTAGAGTATCTGGTCTCTACATCCCTTAGGACCCGGCTTATGTAGTAGACCGGCCGCTGTATCTTCGCTTCCTCCTTGATTAGAATTGTTGCCAAGGCCGCCGAGGAGACCGCTAGGTACAAGAACAATTCTTCTCCAAGTTTGGACTTTGCCAGCAGTGGGGGCAAGTTGAGGTAGTTTTTGAGCTCCTCAAACTCTCGTTGGCATTCCGTCGTCCAGCAGAAATTCTTTGGTTGCTTGAGAACTTGGAAGAAGGGCATGCATCGCTCGGCCGATCTCGAGACGAAGTGATTTAGGAACGCCATTTTTTCAGTCAACCGCCGAACTTCTTTGATTGTCTTTGGAGCAATCATCTCTTGAATGGTTCGGATTTTCTCTAGATTTGTTTCAATCCCGCGCCTTGACACTATAAATCCCAAAAACTTTTTAGAGGTCCCACTAAAGGCGCACTTGGTTGGGTTTAGCTTCATCTTGTGCTTTCTGAGTGCGCTGAAGATCTCTTCGAGATCGGCGAGGTAGTTTATAAAAGTTCGACTTTTGACGAGCATGTCATCCACGTATACCTCCATGTTGCGGCTGATCTGCTCCTTGAAGATCTTGTTGATCAGATGCTGGTACGTTGCCTCTGCGTTCTTGAGTCCAAAGTGCATAACCCTGTAACAATAAAGACCATGGTCAGTTACAAAAGCAGTTTTCTCTTCGTCTTCTGGCGCCATTTGTATCTGCTTATAACCGAAGAAGGCGTCCATGAAGGTGAGGAGTTCGTGGCCCGAGGTTGCGTCTACCAATTGATTAATCCTGGATAGTGGGTAGCTGTCTTTTGGACAGGCCTTGTTTAGCTTCTTAAAGTTGATGCATATCATCCACTTGCCGTTGGCTTTTTTCATCAAAACTACATTTGAAATCCAAGTCGGATAGCTGACTTCTCGGATAAATCCAACGTTGAGAAGCTTGTCGACTTCTTCTGCCATTACCTTCTGCCTTTCTGGTGCATGGCCTCGAACTCTTTCTTTCATTGGTCGATATTTGGGGTCAATGGCCAGTCGATGTTCCATAATCTCAGTGTCAATCTTAGGCATATTTGCCGGAACCCAGGCGAAGACGTCGGCATTCCTCCGTAAGAAGGCGATGAGCTGCTTCCGAACTTCATTTTCCAGATTGGAGCCAATTTGCATCGTATGCTCTGCATTTTCGTCATTCAGGGGGATGGTCACAAGATCTTCTAAGGGCTCGTCCCGTTCTTCGGCAAAGTCATTGCGGACATCTAGTCCGTCAACAGGACAAGGGTCGGACTGTGCTTTCTTTCGCAGAGCAATTGAGTAGCAGTGCCTTGCCGGAGCTTGATCTCCTCTGACCTCTCCAATCCCGCAACTTATCGGGAATTTCATCTTCAAATAATAAGTAGACACCACCGTCCGAAGTGCATTTAGACCAGGTTGGCCGAGAATAGCATTATAGGCGGACGGAATCCTTACGACTAAAAAATCGATCTGTGCCTTAGCCAGTTTCGGGCGTTGCTCTATGGTCACGGCCAAAGTTATTATGCCTTCAACTAGTACGGCATCGCCAGTGAAGCCTATCAATGGGGAGTTTATAGGCCTCAAGTGGTTATTGAGTAGAGACATTTTCGAGAAAGCATAATAAAACAATACGTCGATCGAGCTTTCATTATCTACTAAAACGCGACGTACATCATAGTCGGTAATGTTTAAAGAGATTACAACCGTGTCATTGTGCGAGAATTGGACCCCCAGAGCATCTGCCTTTGTGAAGGTTATGGGTTCTCCAGTTCTCCGTCTCTTCACTGATCCCTCGGATCCGCTGGCCTCTGCTTGCCGAAGTCTCCTCGAGATCGTGTTGATGATGTCGAGAGGCGGCCGATCTCTTTGTTGATCCTCCTCCTTGGTGGCTCAGGCTGCGACAATGTCCTCGACCGATCTTTCCGTCCTTCAGGCTGTCGCCGCAGGAATCGACCTAGTCTGCCTCGCCTGATGAGCTCCTCGATCTCATCCTGGAGTTGGATACACTCAGTGTCGTGACCGTGATCACGATGATAAAGGTAGAACTTGTTAGGATTGCGCTTGCTGGGGTGAGAGCGCATCCTTTCCGATCTCGGCAGTTGCTTTCTGATTTTCATCAGCACTTGAATTTTTGGAGCATTGAGAGGGGCGTAGTTGTGAAATCTTCATTGGGGAGAATCCGATTGCGCCCTTATGTCCGGGCTTCCCGGCCTCCGAGCCCGGGGAGGAGTTCGGACTCGCTTGCGCTCAGAGGGAGTTCGGAAGCACGACCGAGCTTCACTTGATTTTTCTTCCTCGGCGGGCCCGCCGGGCTCGCTGATTCGCCACCTACCAAAGGCTTCATCGTCTTTGGCCTTGAAGGCCTCTTCAGCTCGGGCGTAACCTTTAGCTCGAGCTAGCATATCGGCGAAGTCCCTGGGGTACCTTTTTTTTAGAAAAAATAACAAATCAATCTTCTGAAGGCCGCCCTTAAGTGCGGCCATGGCGACAAATTGGTCCAGGTTTTGGACCTCCAACGTAGCTGCATTAAATCAGGTGATATAAGCCTGGATGGATTCTCCCTCCTTCTGCTTGATGGTCATCAGGGAATCCGAACCTCGACGCGGACGTCGGCTGCTGACGAAGTGAGCCGTGAACTGATGGCTCATCTGATTAAAGGAAAAGATGGTATTCGGCTTAAGTGCCGAGTATCAGTTCCTGGCGACTCTCTTAAGGGTGGATAGGAAAACCCGACATAAGATAGCGTCTAGCGCGCCGTGGAGCAACATGATTATTCGAAAGGCCTCCAGATGGTCGACCGAATTAATGGTCCTGTCATAACTCTCAAATTGCGGGAGAAAAAGAAGGGTCAGTGCAAATATTATTACTGTGTGTGGGGGGAGTATGACGGAGCTTTTTGATCCGTCGACTCATTTTCTGGAGCCTTTGATTGAGGAGATCTTTACGATCGTTGATCTCTAGAGTTTTCTGATGGGACGGGGGCAAAGCTTCCCCCGGGGCCGAATCATGATTCGAGCTATGGCTCTCCATCCTTTGTTTCTTCTTTCGGAGGTCATCAGTCGGCTAATCCGAATCGGCCGTTCTTCGATTGGATCATCGGGCTCTGAAAAAGCTTGCTTCAGCCGAATTTGCGTCGGAGCCTGCCGATGTATGGCCTGCATCGCCTCTGTGAGATCGCGGACTTATTGGACTAGCAAGTTGAACTGCTCCGCATCCACCGTGGTTGCAAGTGGAGCTTGAGTTACCGGAGCTGGAGCGGGAACGGATGTATCTGGATGGGATCTGGCTGGAGAGGCCGTTGATCGCCGGATCGAAGCTTTCCTGGAAGACATTTTTTTTTTTGGGAAGAACTCTAGATCGTTGCTGAGCACTCCTTTAAGATCAAGGGAACCTCAAGAACAGAGGGCCCTTCCTCTAGTGTTAATTTTGTTGGTGCAGAATTTGGTTGACGCCGGATCAAGCTGGAGTCGAGGAAGACGAGGTCGCCGTCGGTGATCTGCAAGACAAAGTCCTGTTCGGAGCCGGTGGTGGTGGCTTCGATAGGATCCTTTGACGGTCAAATTAGCTCTTCTGGCCAACAGAAATGGAGTACTCGGAAAAGAGTTCGGCAGAGTTTTGAGAAGAAGAGAGCTTAGAGAAAACATATCTGGAGGGTTCCTTTTTATAGACGGAGCTTGTTGTAACTGTTTTGATAAATGACAGTCGTAACCGTCTTGATAAATGCCAATCGTAATCATCCTGATAAATGACAATTGTAACTGTCCTGATAAATGATAATTGTAACCGTTCAGTAGTGGGATCGGCTGTAGGAATCCGTCTGAAGGAACAATCTGGAAGAAGTTCGGCTCTTGTAGGAATCTGATTGCTGGAGGAGTCCGAAAGAAGTTTGGCTTCTGAAGAAATCCGACTGCTGGAGAAATCCGGAAGAAGTTCGGCTTTTGGAGGAATTCGATTGCTGGAGGAGTTCGGAAGGAGTCCGGCTCCTGGAGAATTCGACTGTTGGAGGAGTTCGGAAGGAGTCCGGCTCCTGGAGAAATCCGACTGCTGAAGGAGTTCGGCTCTTGGAGGAATCCGACTGCTGGAGGAGTCCGGAAGGAGTTTGGCTTCTGAAGAAATTCGACTGCTGGAGGAGTTCGGAAGGAGTCCGGCTCCTGGAGGAATCCGGCTGCTGGAGAAATCCGGAAGGAGTTTGGCTCCTGGAGGAATCCGACTGTTGGAGGAATTCAGAAGGAATCCGGCTTCTGGAGGAATGCGACTGTTGGAGGAGTTCGGAAGGAGTCCGGCTCCTAGAGGAATCCGACTATTGGAGGAGTTCGGCTCTTGGAGGAATGAAGGAGTTTGGCTTCCGTAGAAGCTCGACTGAAGGAGGAATCCAGAAGGAGTTTGGCTTCCGTAGAAATCCGACTGTTGGAGGAGTTCGGAATGAGTCCGACTCTTGGAGGAATCCGACTGCTGGAGAAATTTGGAAGGAGTTCGGCTCCCGTAGAAGCCCGACTGAAGGAGGAATTCGGAAGGAGTTCGGATGCTGGGGAAGTTCGGTTGGGGCTCGGATGCTGAGGAGTTCGATTGGGTTCTTCAGTTGGAGGAGTTCGGCCATTGAATGAGTTCGGCTGCTGGAGGAGATCGGGTGGGGTTCGACCGCTGGTGAAAGAATTTTCGATTGAAGCTTTTCCGTGATTACCAACTGCATTAGACTAAGCACCAGACTGGACTTCGACGGAAGCGGGGTTTTTCCCCAATCGAAACTATCTTCTTGTCTTTTGGCAATTGATTTGGTTTTTTAGAAGACAATTATGGTACATGAGTGGTTGGTAGGTGACCAGATAATGCTTAAGTGGAAGGTAGATTCTTATGCAGCTTGTGTAATAATAAATACAAAATTTAAAATTTATAAACATGCAAAAGCAATTAAAAATATAATACAACCCAAAAAATAAAGGATGTTAACGGATGAATAATCAGTACAGAGATGAAAATAGTTGATCGATTGAAAGTTAACATTACTGTGTAAATTGTAACTAGTGTTGTTAAAGGTCCTAGGCATGTTTAGGCGCTAGGGGTCCATGGAGCCTAGGCGTAAGGCGCAAAGCGCTGGTGCATGCCTGAGAGTAGTCAAGCGTCAAAAATAGAGAAATAGAAAACTAGTTATAAGCAAGAATTTCAGCAAATAAAAACTAGCACCCTATTACCAAAAAGTAAAAAGTAAAAACATAAAAAGATCTAGGTATAGGCAAGAAGTTTAGCATGTAAAAACTAGCTCCAACTCAAAAACAATCAAATAAGTGCTTTCTAAATTCTTAATTGGCTAATCCTCCTTTTCATCATCAAGCAAACTATCTTCATCATTTTTGTCTTGTTCCTCTCCAATATCTTTCTCATAGTCATCATCTGTTTCCTCCTCTGATTCATCTACAAGTTGCACTTGGGATGGTTTACTGGACTTTGATCTTGATGATGACGCTGAAGCCCCCTTTTGAAAGATATTTTTGCACTAATTCTAGTGCGATAAGTAGGCTATAAGCTCTAGAAGTTTCGGCAACAAGATCCTGTGTCAACCCATCATCACTAGCACTAAATACTTGTTCTTGTTCACCATTCCCATTTGTATGAACTCGCCTCATTCTTTCAGTCAACCACTCATTGCAATCATCAATATCTTTTAATGATATAGGGTCAATGTGATTTCGTCTACTATATCGATGCATCAATGCTCAATTATACTTAACAAATGCTAGATCATTCTTAATTCCTATGTACTATAACTAACCTTTTCCATGTACTATAACTAACCTTTTCTATATACTACAATTGACCTTTTCTATGTACTATAATTGACCTTTCCTATGTACTATAATTGATTTTTTTCATTTCTTAGAAACTAAAAATTAATACTATAGTTGACCTCATTGTGCCTCTAAACAATGTAGAGGCATGCATTTGAGACGCCTCAAGTGTATGTAGAAGTGTGCGCCTAAAGCGCCTAGGCTATGCCTAAGGGCTATCACCTTGCCTAGGGGGTATAGAGGCGACGGCCCTTGCGCCTAGCGCTTTTTGTGCCTAAGGTGCACCTTTAATAACACTGATTGTAACTATGTACCAACATAAGAAAGATAACAAGGTTTACAATTTATCTGTCATGCCTAACTCTTCATTGTACTTAATATAATGTCTGATCAGCCCTAACAGGTGTTCCAGGGTTATGCAGGTCTTTAGGACACTTGCTAAATGCCCAACATGCATAAAATTGCTGTTTAAGCAACTTAGTCCTAGGAAGTGCTGTTAGTTATGCCTAAGGCTTGTTGGCTGCTTATGTAGCTCAAGTAGTTGCCTCTAACACACTGGAAAATATATAATGAACAATTTGACATGCACAATTAGCCCAACAAAAATCATGGTTATTTTAGTCACTGATGTTAGCTTAGTACTGAATTCCAAGTTGTGGTTATGTAACTTGATTGGTAGTCTCAAATTTTCATCCTAATCAACATAGTTCCTTTTTACATGAAGCATCTGCTAGAATTTGACGGCATCATTGGCGACAAGGAAACATGGACCTTCCATGCAACAAAAATTGACATAATGACTAAAGAACCTCATGTTAACATTGAAATGCTTGTCAGTATTCTATGTGCTTGGCACTTCCCACTCCTTTCGAATGGCACTAATGCGTGTGCTTCTTAGAAATGTGGCATCATATTAACAACCTAAGATCACATAGAGAGGAAAAACTTCTTGGGAATCTGAATTAGTTAGGTGATTCTTCCCTTTAAGTAACTAGTTAGCTACCTAGAAGGTCCTAGAGGTTTTGCAAATAGAATCCATTCATTTTATTAGAGAACTCTAGAAGCTCCGACACAATGCTATAGATGATAAAGGATTCTAGTCCTATATCTTTGTCACCATCCAGTGAATGCTGGAGAGTTTTTGAACTTCCAGTCTTACCTTGGAGCATCCTTTTTATATTCTTGGCTTCTTGCTTTTTTCTTTTTTTTTTCTTTTTTTAATAAAAAACATCCAGGGACTTGCCATGGCATTATAGTAGCTTATATATGGTTGTATATATCTGATGTAGGTTAGGGACTGCTGTGCTGTGGCATTGTTGTAGTCTTTATGTATTGCTACATATTTGATCAAGGAAACCCACTACACTATCAGGGGCAGATCTAAAATTTGTTTAACATATGCAAATTGAAATAGATGCTAAATTTTGAAATTATTTTAAATTTTGATGTTGTAGGTTTTGCTGCAAACATTATTATGCTTTGCAAGCGATCCTTAACCCCAAACTAAAGAGAAGAGAAGATGGGGCAAAGAAGAAAAAAAAAAGAAGCCAAGAAAAGTTATTGAATTTTGTTAAACACCTTAAAATTTTTCTGGGAATGGCATTAAGCCTAATATATGATCAATAATGTTGGACACCATGAGAAACCAAGTTTTTATTTAAACAACTCAATTAGCTAATTTAATTCTAACTCCATCATGACATTTTTAGACCATGATAACTTGGTCAAAATAAATGTGTGCTGTATTTATAGCAATTCAATAGATGCATTTTATTTAGACACCATTATAATTTTGATGTAGAAATAATCCAGAATGTCAAAGCCATGGTTATCTCAAATTTATTTTAGAATTTAAAATAAGGATGGACTCTGATATATTTTCATATTACTATGCAAATCTGCTTGGGATTGCTCTCAAAGGTTGTCATTTCTACAGTTTGGGAAACTTCGCAAGCTCAAATAAAGAGAGAATGACAAACAAGTAGAACAAGAGATTTAATAGCTTTCATCCAACATCAAACTGTATGTGTCCTCTCTTCCTTTGTAGGTGAAGGCATGATACGACTTACTAAATTTGATTTCTTGATTAACTAGGACATGTGTAGACTTTCTCCCTCTAGGTGAAGGAAGCATAATTAAGTAAAGTAACTAAATTCTTTTGGACTTTTTAACAGTAGCAAACTTTGTATCTTTACAACACTTGACTTAGAATAGCCATGTGAACTCGAAGAATATCTTGAACTCTTTTGTAACCTAAGCTAGACCTAGATTAGGGACATTGATAGAAAGTCCCGGCTCTCTTCAAATTTTTGGACTTCTCTAATTATGGCTTGGTAATTAAAAATTTTGGTTATTTTGCCCCATCTCAGTGATGAAGCCTCGTAAAAGATTGAAGGGTACATGTTGATTAAATCCTAAAGAATTCAATTTAGATCTGATTAGATTTGAACCAATAAGCAAAAGTGATGAATTTAACAACTATGTGATAGATCAGCAACATTCGATTTCCATAATGAATGCTACTACTATATATTTTTGAAGGACAAAATTTATTGAAGGGATGCATTGGTCTTCAATTGTGGGATTGCTAGATTGTTGATCTTTGACTGCTGGTTATTCAGTTGTCAAATCTTCAATCACAGGGTTTTCATGTAGTGGGCTTTCTGCTTGAAATTCTTCTGCCTTGCTAATTCTTCTTCGTCTTGTGATGCTAAGAAAGTTCAGCATCAGTAGGTATATCTGATTTTTTTCATCAAAGTGGTAAGCTCAGTAAAACTTCTTATTCAATCTAGCAAACTTCTGCTGGCTATAATTGAGGCTGATCAGACATTTATGTGGAAAATTTGCTGCAAGAAATGTTAATAATTCTCTGAATGTAGCTCTTCAGCCTCAAATAGAATAAAATGGGGAATTTTAAAAAAAAAAAATAAAGTCGTATCATACTAATCTAAACTCTGAGGAACCAGATTTTAATCTAAACCAGTGATGTCACTAGGCTAATCTTAGTAATTTAATCATGCTATAACACTCAATTTTGACTTTGACAGATACATCTTGAAAGTTTCTGCTGATCAACCATGGTGTTGAGATTCTTAAGTGGTTAGCTTGGCATCACAATTTGCTGTGCCTATTGAATCTAGCTTCTTAATACTTCCGATATTATCTGCTTGATAAAAAAATTTATAGTGTAGCGAAGGAATTTGTTTATCTTCTTTTGTCCATCATGTTTGGACTACTGAATCTCTTTAACAATTATATTCTTGCTCTTATTTTAACTAAAGGTTGGCCATAACCATGCTAAGAATATTTTTTATGGTATTCTTTAGTCTTTAGATGAGGTGCAGTCGTACATTCTTGTCAATAGGACTTCTGGATTTAACAAGTCAGTTGCTGACATTGAAGGTCATGATTTTCTTCATTTGGTAAGTAGCTTTTTTTCCTACTTCTGAAATTTCAAGAGTAAATTTTTCTTCTTGTTGTTGATATAATTCAATTATCAGTCCTTTCATTTTGATTTTGCACTTGGAAATATATATGATATGTCCTTTTTCGACCTTTATTCTCATTATTTATCTAAAGCTACCAGCTCTTCCTGTCAGTTATTTTTTTCTTCTGAATCTTCAATCAAGTCATTTTTGTTAGAGAGGCCTTATTATAAGTCTTGATGTATGACTATAAAAAATGCAGCTCTAATCTTTAAAGGACATTGCATCTTGTGCCATGAGGGCTTTGTTAAAGCTTTATGTTCATATGTGCAGAGACATGCGATACATGCTTACGTGTTTTAGAACTTGTATTATTGATTGAACTGAAAAAAGTGCTCGGTGATGGATTATGAGTTCAACTATTAGGTTATCTGAAATATGACATCATTGCTACAGGATAAATATCTTAATTACTAATTAGGTATAAATAGATATTAAAGAAATTAAATATATGGAAAGCATTCATAATGTCTACCATCATGAACACTAGAGTGAGATAATGGTGAGATCGAATGACCTTCACTTCTAATTAATAATTAGCAGAAAACTAGAAAAAATAAATATATGAAAAGGATCCAAAAGTATCTATTGATGAAACCTAAATGGAATATTGATGAGAACAATATTTTTAGTCATGTCATCTTGAACTGTGGAGGAACAATGGAACATCTTGTGACCAGCTCCACTTATTCCTAATTATATATACACACGCATACATACATGTGTGTGTGTCTGGGCACGTGCATTTGTGCATGCGTGCTTGTGTGCATGGACATCACTTTTCTTATTGGGCTCTCAAAGTTTTAACTATGGATACAAAAAAAATTATGAACTTATAAGATTTGGGAAACACTTTAACAGTTAACACTTGCCATTTTGACCCAACCACAAAAACCACTGGTGTTGGAAAGTTGACTACTTATGTTAATGGAAGTTGAATTTTGAATGCTTTTATTGGACTTGATTGTGGAGTGTTTTCTTATTTACATGTAAGATCTTAACTAAATGCAAAATTTACACAAATTATATTCTTGTAATAAGGGTTGCCTATAATAGTTTGCCCATCTGTTGTTCTGAATAGTTTGTTTTGAGGATTCATGGACTTAACCAACCTAACCAATTGAACCAACTTATTACCTTGACCAACCTGGGGGAATTGACCTAACCAACAAGGATTTTGTGGGTTTCATTGGCATTGTACTGCAAGTGTGACTTCCATGTGTCTTAGTCATTGTCAATCATATATTTTGGAAAATCTGAACCCTATGGTCCTTTCAAAAACCTATGGTTTTGTTTGTAGGCAATTCTTCCTTTTTTCCTTGACATTAAGTTTGTTCATATTTTTTAAGCTTGTAGTATATCTCAAGCTTACATGTTATTTGAAGTACTAAACCTCCTAAACATTTCCAAAGCTTGTGGTCTATGAAAGTTTCAACGATATATTTGGCTTGAATTTTAAAAATATTCTATATTTTTGAAATCTATAACAAATTTAAAACCTTACCTATTCTTGTTTGGAGGTATAGACCTAACTTGGTTTTGGAATATTATCATTTGCTATTTGAAATCAAAATCATGTAACTTTTGAATCACTATTTGAACACATGTTTTTTGAATTGAAATACTGTAGATAATCTTGAAGTGGAGTTTATATTTTCCATTTGAGCCTTCTCTATAGAAAATTCAATATTTGCATGTTCCAGTTTCTACGTAAAGTGAAAAAATGATATCATACTTAAAAGATGTATTTGGACTATCACTCAGATGGTATATAAGTGACCTTATTCAAAATATCAATGAGTATATGTGGCCTCATCTAAATTGTTTATGAGGATATAAGTGAACCTCTGGCCGTGTGGTATAAGTGGACCTCGAGGATATGAATGGCCTCATTCAAATTATCCATGTTGGCTATGTGAATATAAGTGCCATTGCTGGTGTGTTAAAACCTTGCAAATAGTTACTTTTGTTGAATTGGGTGTTTTTGATTGTTCCTTTGACATATCTCAGATTTTGAATTAGTTTACAGTGAAGGGAATGAAGAAGAGGCTGGGCCTTTTTGTTATATTCTTTGGCGAAATCTCCTTTATGGTCATCAGATGTTTGTTATCAACCATGTTTTTTTTTTTTTTTTTGGTTTAGTGCTATTGTTTTGCCTTTTCACTCTTCACTGAGAATATTTGTGGCTTTTATTGCCACATGTATACATATGTGTGAGTGTATTCGTGCAAGTGCTTGTGCACCACATACACATGAGCGTGTGTCTACCTCTTTTTTGTTATTTTGCCTTTGGACTAAGTACTGGTGGTGTTTGTTTTGATTTTGAAGATATTGATTCAATATTACCTTGAGAGGCAGTGCTTGTTGAAGTGTATCAGACGAATCTTCGTGCATGCTTGTAAGTCTGACACCGAACTTATAAAAATGGCTTTGATTTTCATCCTTGAATGTTCAGCATCTTTCTATGTTAAATTGCTGTTTATCATTTCTGTGTTACTAAAATGAGTAAAGTTTTATGCAGTGTACATAGAGAATGGGTCTTGGTCGACTGAAGCTGTTAGAGAAGAGGCTTTGCAATTAGTTTACGATGGGTTGGAAATGAAGCTCTTATCCATCTTGAAAGATCTCCTTTCTTCTGTATTTTCTGAGAAAGCTGTATGTTTATTTCCCTATTCTGTCACATGTCCATTAAATATTTATGTTTTTTGACTGCAAAAATACCGAGTTGTAATTGCACTTTCTGTTCATGTTATTATTTACTTAGAACATGAAACAACTTGGAAAAAATGTTCACTTTCTTCTTGGTTGTATGTATGCTACTTTTTATGCTTGATGCTTCTAGAGTTGTATGTATTTTCTCCCCTTTTTTTTGTTGGTTGTACATTGTTGTGCTTTCCCATGTATCATTAGTGTTTTAATTGAGGCTTTGTCATAACTAGTTATTAAAGGTTATAGCATCCTACAAGTATGAATGCACGATGAGACTTTCCATTGCGATGATGGCTTGTATAACTACACCCTCTTATTGTTATTTGAGGCATGTGAATTGTAATTATATTAATCTAAAAAATGCAAGAAAGCGAGAATGCGAGCAAATCTAATAAAATGGGAGTGCTATTATTAGCTTTTAGTAAGTTCCTTTCTGAAAAAAGAAAATTGGGGCAGGATTCAGATGGGAGAAAGTGTGCGTGCAACTCTCTGACAGTTGTGGAATTATGAGGAGGAATGATTGAATAGTACAACAAATTTGATTGATATGCCTTTTCTTGGTTATTTTGTTTTTGTAAATGGCATGTTATACAAATGAGCTCCGTTTGCTAGTTTTTAAGTCGTGTTTGCTTCTTATTGTAATCATAATATGTGTAACTAACTGATTGTATTCCAAATGTATGGAGTTGGATTTGTAATTTCTTCTTATTGTAATCACATACTCCAAATTTTGTGGAGTTGGATTTGTAAATTCTTCTTTACCATTCTTTTCTGTTAAGGGCTACAACTGCTATAACTGCTACTTCTTCCAGCTTGTCTTGCAACTTTGTTCTATGTTATATCTTTTTCTAATCCATCGAAGCAAATTCAAGTTTCTCCTCATCAACACCTTAGATCTTTGTTTCCCTATGAATTCATTATTACCCTGCCCTTCCTATTAACCCCCACCTCCATATTTGCATCTCTGCAGTGCTTCGTTTGTTTGCATTGACTTGCCTTATTGCTTTAAATCTCTGATCTGTATCATATAGCCAGCCTTTCTGCTCTACATTGATTCTCTACTAGTGATGCAGTCTTAGTTCAGATGAGTTCATGTTCTGAGAATTTAATTGTGAAGCCCACCCCCTTCTCACTTTTGTTTTTTTTTCTTTTTTCTCCTTTTTTTTTTTTTTGTTTGGGGGGTTGGGGGGGGGGGGGTTGATCACAGTGGACTTTGAAGCATCAGATCTTGGGTCTTGAGATCTTGGCATCCATTTCATCTATGATATTGCTATTGGAACTCATTGGTGGGATACATAAGGCTTCACATGTGTCTGGTTACATTAAGTTTATAGTTTTAGTTTAGTTTTGTTATGGTTTGTGTAAATTTTGACCTATATATAATGTATGCGTATATAGTGAATCATCACCAAGAGATTGAAGATGAATCAATGAAATTTTTTCTTCTATGTTCTTCCTTCTTAGTGCTTTCTTCTACTTTCGAGGCTTGAGGAGGCACCTCCAAAATGTTGAATCTTTTCCTGAATTCTGGATTTAATCTCTTACACAATATTTTCTATGAAAAATTTAAATACATTAGGTTTATTGCAAAGGAATCAAATTTAAAAATAATTCTAAGTCCTTTCTCTTTTGGGATTTGATCGTGTCTGGATCTACATCTATTTGATATCAGACCTGAAAAGTCTTAACATATTTGTGATTCATTGACTGTGAAATGAGGCCTCGAAAACATTGAGGCATTGCTCAGGTGTCAGTTTAATAGGTACATCATGCTTTGCTTGGATCACTGTTTCAGTAGATTTGGAAAAAGCTTGAGCAGTTGGGCGGCAACATGATTAGTTTATTCTGTCTATTAAATGGACAATAACTTTTTCTCTTTTAGCTTTTTATGTGCATGGATATGATGGATGCATGCCTCGTTGATGTAGCGTCAAAGATCCACTGTGTGAAGATGAATTTCAATAATGACTAATTGGGGTTTGTGGGTGTTGATATTATTGCATGGAGTATGGAGTATGATATTGGGATAAACCATTATACTTCGTGTTGCATCTAGTCCTGTACTGGCATCCTGCTCCATAGTTTCCAATCTTTCCACTTTCTAGTTAAGCATGGGAACATTTATTCTTTTTGTTTTATACTTAGATTTATTTATTTATTTTTTTAACTTTAGTTCTTTTTTCTTAAAGTATCATATTTTTTTGTGATTGCTCTGTTCTTTATCTGTACATATCATTTATCTTGCTTATCATTTTAAGTGGCACGTGTATGTTAGATTCTCGTTTTACTAATTTTTGGGTCACCTAGTGTTCCAGACAACATCTTAGATTTGCTAATCTTCATTGACCTACATGTTTTTTTCTTTTTGGTCATTATCCTCTCACTGTTTTTGAGTTTTTGACTTTAAAAGCATTGCTTTGCAGTATTGGACAAGCCCACATTGCTAACATGCACATTTATCATTCATTGTTCACCCTGATAACCCATTTATTGGTACAAGAAATTTGTTGTCTACTCATCATTGAATTTGTAGTGGTAGTTTGAATGAAAATTCTTGATTTAGGATCTTAAAGATTCTTTTTTTTTTTTGTAGTTGGTTATTTGCCCATTATACTAGTTTGCTGTAGGTGATCGTTTGTCCATCATACTAGCTTGAAAATAGATCAGTAATGAAGCGTTTGACGAATGGGCTGATTTGCACTCCCCCCACGACTCTTTCCTCCCTCCCCCCATCCCCACTCCCTACTCATTTTATGGGCAATGCCTTACTGCAATTCTATTTTTAATGAAAAGCAGAAATCTCCCCCTGCATAATAGACAATTAGTGATTTTTGTGTGAAATGGTGCAGGCAACCTTGGGTGCATCGCATTGGGTATGTGTGCTGTGAACTTTATTTTTCGGTAATCAAAAGAGTTGTGATGAAGCAAGTGGATATAGATCAACATATTTTGAATGCTTATTTATAAACACTCAGTAAGGGATAAAATTGTTGCAATGGTCTTGTGGCCAACAAGAAGTCATGGAACTGATCTGCTTTCAATTTTGAAGAGTGGTGTAACCAGTGAGTTGGTTGTTCAACTTGGGACTTTGGCATGGCTGATAGAAAGGTGTTGGTGTGAAATCTGGTCGTCACTGGAGAAGCGCTGGAGTTGGAGAAGGTGAGGTCGCCATCGGTGACCTGCAAAACAAGTCTCGTCCAGAGCCTGGGGTGGCTCCGACAAGACCCTCCGACGATCAAGTCAGCTCTTTCGACCAATAGAAATGGAGTATTCAGTAGAGAAAGTTGTAGAGTATCGGAAGGGAGAAGAGAGCTTGAAGAAAACGTATTTGAAGGGTTCCTTTTATAGCCCCGGAGCCTATAACAAACTGATAGTGACAGCCGCAATCGATTGGTAGTGGCCATTCGGGGCCACGTGAGGTTTGTTACGGAGGATGGTATCCGTTGTCGTGATGTGCTAGTCTGTTGGAGATCTAACAACTGGAGTTCGAATGGGACAATTGCAGGCGATGAAGGGCTCTTGGACGTTGTTTCGGAGGAGTTCAGAGGTTCTCAAGATTGATCGTGCGTTGGCTTTTATTCGCTATGTTGAAGGTGTACGCCATGGTTCTTTTAGGCGGCTGGAAGAAATTCGGCCGGAAGAGAAGTTTGGCAGGGGTTTGACCAGCGAAGAGGCCCGTAAGACGTCCAACCGAAAGGAGTCCGGCTGTAAGGGGTCCGCCTGGATCAAGTATTGACTGATGGCCATAATAAGCAAGTGCAAATGAAACACTGGCGTCTCTGCTGTTCTTTTGAGGTTCGGCCATTTCCAGGGTTGCTTATCGGTGAATAATGATAAGGCGCTGAAGTTCGTCTGGGGGTAGTTCGGAAGAAGTTCGACTGCTGGAGAAGTTCCGTTGAAGGAGAAATCCAGGAGGAGTTCGACTAAGATTCTGCCAAAAGAGGGATCCAAGGAAGTTCGTCCGAGTGGGGCCACACAGGTTATCGGAAGGAGATTGGCCGAACAGGATGCGCAGGAGCCGGGGACTTAGTCAGTTCTTTGGGGCAGAAGCATTAACTGTTCAAGTTCGTTTGGAGAAGGAATCTGCAACGTCCCGTTGAATCTGAAATCGGTCTTCCTAGTCAATCGGATTATCTGACTGCAGTGTTGAAGGTCGGCCATCTCAGAATGATTCAGAGTTCGAATATTCCTGTGGGTTGAGGTTCAGTTGTTATAGTTGCAACCGGATGGAACTGATCAAGAGTCGGAGTCTTAGTCGAACTTCGACAGGCGTGGATTTATCTCCAACATTAGTCTCCCTACTTTCGTGTTCGAAGTTCGAAGGATGGAAGTAAAATGGAGACTGTCGAAGTTCGAAGGATTTTTCAATCCTGTTGGATTTTCTACATCTGGGTTGGATGGGAAGTTTTGGCTTTTATCAGGCTGGCGTTGAAGTTTCGTAAATGCGTGGTGATCGGAAGAGACGTTTTTTGAATTTTCTTTTAGAAGTCTGTTCGAAGTATGATGCTATTAAGGATCTGCCTGTTGAAAGCTTTATTCCACGATGAGTGGGACACGCGTCGATCAGAGATCGGTTGGAGGAAATCTGCAATCATAATTGTCTAGGAATTTCAGGGGTTACTTAAACTCGTCCTCCTCCGATCCTTTACTTCTTCTGAAATCCTCATCTCCTTCCTCCGGTTTTCTTCTCCGTCCCGTGCGAGGGCTCAAGCTTCTTCCTCCATTTTCCTTGGTTCCAGGCGCACCCTCATTCGATTTTCGTTACATTCGTCATCTCCTTGTTCTTCCCACCGATTTAGGTCAGCCCTCCGATATTTTTTTGGATTATTTTTGCACTCTTTGCTTTCCCGCTCTTTCTATTTTTGTCGAAGTTTATACACCTTGTTTTTTCTGATTTATGGGCGATTCCTCGATTTTACTTTGATCCAAATGTCTAACGAGGGATCCTGGTCAACTTGTTCTGGGAGCCCGACCCCTCTAACCTTGGTGAACCCCTCTAACCTTGGTGAACCTGTCTCCTGAGGAGGCTGAACCCTTGAAGTCGGCCCGTCCTTTTGTGCTTGCAACCATTTCCTGTAGACTTCGGTCCGACGATCTTTTCCTAGTCAGGATTCAGCTCGGGATTCCTTCTGAATACGAGCTCGAACTTACTTGGCCCGACGACCGAGTTTGCTCACCTCCTCCCGATCGAACCTATCTGTATGTTGAAACCCTTTGAGCCAGGCTTAGGTTATCCTTACCTCTTTTTGTAGTTAACCTGTTCAGGTTTCTCAATATTTCTTTTGCTGCTATGGCGCCGAATTCTTTTAGATTTATCATAGGATTTCTCTCTCTGTGCACCATGGTGGGCGCCTGACCTACCATTTTCTTATTCCGCAATTTCTTCACCTTCAAATGCCATCCAATCGCCATGGATTGGTGGTATGTATCTCCGCAGTTCGGCAAGAAGGGACTGCTTAAAGGTGCTCCTTCCTTCGTTCATGGTTGGAAGGAGAAATTCTTTTTCGTCTCCTATCTCTCCTTAGGGTTAGGGCTTCCTCCATGGGCGAGATAAGGGAATCGGTCCACCGAGCCTATGGGCTAGAAAGCGAGGATCGGAGTTCGGCTGATAAGCTAAAGTTCTTTAATGCTCCATCGATCCTTAAACTTCTGGACGAGCAAAGCTTGTTCAATTTCGGTCTCAGTTCTCTTAACCCAACAGGTAGTTCTTCATATTCAGTTAGTTGGGTGGTATTCTTTCTTTTGATCTTCTAACTTTATCTTCTTTGCAGAAATAACTTCAGAGGAACGGAACCGTTTGGCAAAGGGAATCAAGATCCTTAAGAGGATGGGCGGTCCTCCTGGGGAACCACAGAAGAAAGCTCGAACTGGAGAATCGAGCCAGGCCGTGCCAATTCGGGCCGTGCCGGCCCTCGAGCCTGTCATTACCGCGCCAAGCTCAATCTTGTCTGATGAGGCCGCCCCTTCTGCTTCTGTTCAGCAAGAGGAAGTTGTGGAGAGGAAGAAGAAGGTCGTCGGCAAGAAAGTTGGATGGAAGGTTAAGAGCTTCGAGGGAGAGGAGCTTAACCAAGAGCATGGTTCCCTAGACGATCGAGAGGTCGTCCAATCGCTGATGGAGGGGTCGATCGTCCAGTCGCTGATGGAGGGGAGCGTCCTTCCCCACATTGTAGAGAGGATGCGTTAGAAGGACGACGTTGAGAGGTTCGACGAGTCTTTCGCTGCCTTTCTGGAGGTAAGTGGCTTCTTTTGATTTTGACTTTATGCCCTTCGGACTTTAAAGTTGGGATCTTCTAGAATTCTGACTCGCCTTTTGTTTTGCAGTCGAGACACTACTTTTTTGCTCACTCCGAGGCGGCAAACTAGAGATGGGCCGAAGCTTCTAGGGCCCTTGAGGAAGCCCACACAGAAGCTGAGAAGGCTTAGGCCGAGGCCGACGCTCTGAAGGTAGCCTCGAAAACCCACTCGTTTGAAGTCGAACGCCTTCGGAAGGAGTTGAGGGAGAAGCGCGAAAAGATGGGGAAGCTGAGGATCGAGTTAGCTCTAGAGGAGGAAAGAAGGAAGGCACAGGAGGAGGTTAACGCCGCTATGGAGAGGGCCGTGCAAGATTTCAAGTCCTCCAAAGATATGGAGGACATCAAAATAGACTTCGCCTAGGCATCTTTCTTGGAAAGGTTCCAGATCTGCTCGGGGCGGGTCATCGAGAACTTCCCCGACATCGATCTGGACCTCCTCATAGAGGAGCCAAAGAATAGAGTTGGCCCTTCGCGCGCTGATGCCGAGGTTGCCCCCACTGCGCATGCCATCGAAGTTACTCTGGAGGTTCCAGAACCTGCAAGTGCAGCGTCCGGGCCCGCTCGAGAGTCAGAGGCGGTCGAGAACGTCCCAACCTCTCCAGTGGGCGAGCCACCCAAGGTCTAAATTTTTGACGTTTATGTACTTTTCTTCTCTTTCTTTTTTTTTTATGTATAAAAAATATTTGAAGTAATGAAAGCAAATCTCTTTTTCTTTGCACTCTGCGCTGCATGTGATTCAGATCGCCTTCAACAACCAAGGTCACGACCCCCTTTCTTTGGCTGACGCCGACCCTTACCTTAGGGAGTTTCGTTCAAGCCTTTGATAAAGGGTGTTGGGGATAAACCTCGCTCCCGTTGAAGTCCAGCCTGATGTTTAGCCTAATGCAGCTGAAAATCACGTAAGAGCTTCGATCGGAAATTCTCTCCTCAGCGATCGAACCCCATCCGATCTCCTCCAGCGGTCTAACTCATTCAGTGGCCGAACTCCTCCAGCTGGATTTCGAACCTAATCGAACTTCTCAGCGGTCGAGCCCCAGCCGAACTTTTCCAGCGGTCGAACTCTTTCGGGCTTCTACTTGAGCCGAACTCTTTTCGGACTCTTCCAGCAGTCGGACTTCTACGGGAGCTGAACTTCTTTCGAACTCGTCCAGCAGTCGGACTTCTACGGGAGCCAAACTCCTTCCGGATTTCTCCAGTCGGATATCTACGGGAGCCGAACTCCTTTCGGACTTCTACGGGAGCCGAACTCCTTTCGGACTCCTCCAGTAGTCGGGCTTCTACGGGAGCCGAACTCCTTTCAGACTCCTCCAGTCGGGCTTCTACGGGAGCCAAACTCCTTCCGGATTTCTCCTTCAGTCGGACTTCTACTGAGTCGAACTCCTTCCGAACTCCTCTAGTCGGGCTTCTATAGGAGCCGAACTTCTTCTGGACTCCTCCAGTAGTCGGGCTTCTACGGAAGCCGAACTTCTTCCAGATTCCTCCAATCGGACTTCTATGGAAGCCGAACTTCTTTCGAACTTCTCTAGCAGTCGGACTTCTACGAGAGCCGAACTTCTTTTGGATTCCTCCTCCAGTCGGGCTTCTACGGGAGTCGAACTCTTTTCGGACTCCTCCAGCAGTCGGGCTTCTACGGGAGCCGAACTTCTTCCGGATTCCTCCAATAGTCGGACTTCTACGGGAGGCGAACTTCTTCTGAACTCCTTCCGGACTCCTTCAGCATTCGGGCTCTTACGGGAGCCGAACTCCTTTCGAACTCCTGCAGTCGGGCTTCTACGGAAATTGAACTCCTTCCGGATTCCTCCTCCAGTCGGGCTTTTACGGAAGCCGAACCCCTTCCAGACTGTTCCTTCAGACGGATTCCTACGGGCGATCCCATTACTGAATGGTTACCATTATCATTTATCACGACAATTATGATTGTCATTTATTAGGATGATCACGATTGACATTTATCAGGATGATTACGATGGGCATTTGTCAGAACGGTTACGACGATCATTTATTAGGACAGTTACAATAAGCTCCGTTTATAAAAAAGCGACCCTCCAGATACGTTTTCTCTAAGCTTTCTTTTTCTTTTCGAAATTCTGTCGAATTTTTCTCCGAGCACTCAATTTCTGTTGGCCAGAAGAACTAACTTTACCGTCGGAGGGTCCTACTTGAGTCACCACCACCAACTCTGGATGGAATTTTGTTTTGCAGGTCACCGGCTGCGATCTCGTCTTCTTCAACTTCAGCTCGATTCGGCGTCAACCAAATTCTGCACCAACAGAATTGGCGCTAGGAGGACCTCTGTTCCTTAGATTCTTTTGATTTTAAAGGAGTGCTCAGCAGTGATCACTCTTCTTTCTCTCTAGAGTTCTTTTCAGAAAAAATGCCTTCCAAGAAAGCTTCGACCCGGCGATCAACGGCCTCTGCAGCCAGATTCCGTTTAGATACAACCGTTCCAAATTCGGTAACTCAAGCACCACCTGCAGCCATGATAGATGCGGAGCAGTTCAACCTGTTGGTCCAGTAGGTTCGTGGCCTCGTGAATGCCATGCAAGCCATACATCGGCAGGCCCCGGTACCAGTTCGGTCGGAGCAAGCTTCTCCGGAGCCCTGTGATCCGATCTGGGAACGGCCGACCTCGGCTACCCGGCCTTTGGTCTCCGAAAAAGGGAAGCAGAGGATAAAAGACCCATGCTTGGACCATGACTCGACCCAGGGGAAGCTTCGCGCCCGTTCCACTAGAAAATCCTGGAGATCAACGGTTGTGAAGATCTCCTGGATCAAAGGCTCTTAGAAATGAGCCGACGAATTGAAGAGTTCTGTCATACTCCCTCACATGGTAATGATATTCGCACTGACCCTCCTTTTTCTCAGAGGATCATGCAGGAACCAATCCTGCAGAACTTCAAGCTCCCGCAGTTCGAGAGTTACGACGGAACCTCCGATCCGGTCGATCACCTGGAGGCCTTTCGGACAATGATGTTGCTCCACGGCACGTCAGATGCTATTTTTTATCGGGCTTTCTCGTCCACCCTCAAGGAAGCAGCCAGGAACTGGTACTCGGCACTTAAGTCGGGTACCATTTTTTTCTTTGATCAGATGAGCTATCAGTTCGTGGCTCATTTCGTCAGCAGCCGACGTCCGCGTCGAGGTTCGGATTTCCTGATGAGCATCAAGCAGAAGGAGGGGAATTCATCCGGACTTATGTCATCCGGTTTAATGCTGCTGCATTAAAGGTCCGGAACCTGGATCAATCAGTTGCAATGGCCGCATTCAAGGGCAGCCTTCAGAAGAATGATTTGCTATTCTCCCTGTAGAAGAAGTATCCCAGGGACTTTACCGATCTGCTAGCTCGGGCTGAAGGTTACACTCGAGCTGAAGAGGCCTTCAAGGCCAGAAATGATGAAGCCTTTGATAAGCGGCGAATCGGCCAGCCGGACGGATCCGCCGAAGAAGGAAAGCCGAGTGAAGCTCGGCAGCGCTTCCGAACTCCCTCTGAGCGGAAGCGAGCTCGAACTCCTCTCCGGGCTCGGAGGCAGGGAAGCTCGGACAGAAGGGCGCTGCGAGGTTCTCCCCAACGAAAATTTCACAACTACGCCCCTCCTCAATGCTCTGAAAATCCAAGTGCTGATGGAAATCAGGGAGCAACTGCCGAGGTCGGAAAGGATGCACTCTCACCTCAGCAAGCGCAATCCTAACAAGTTCTGCCTTTATCATCGTGATCACGATCACAACATTGAGGAGTGTATCCAACTCTAGGATGAGATCGAGGAGCTCATCAGGCGAGGCAGATTAGGTCGATTCCTGCGACGACGGTTCGAAGGGCGTGAAGATCGGCTGAGGGCATTGCCGTAGCCCGAGCCACCTAGTGGCAGGATCAACAAGGAAATCGGCCGCCTCTTGGCATCATCAACACGATCTTGGGGGGACTTCGGCAGGGAGAGGCCAGCGGATCCGAGGGATCGGTGAAGAGGACTGAAGAACCCATAACCTTCATTGAGGCAGACGTTCAGGGGTCCAATTCCTCCAAATGACGCGGTTGTAATCTCTTTAAACATTGCCGATTATGATGTACGCCGTATTTTAGTAGATAATGGAAGCTCAGCCAACGTATTGTTTTATGATGCCTTCTCGAAAATGTCCTTACTTAATAACCATTTGGGGCCTATGAACTTTCCGTTGATAGGCTTCACTGACGATGCTGTATCAGTGGAGGGCATAATAACCTTGGCCGTGACTGTGGGGCAACGCCCGAAACTGACTGAGGCATAGGTCGATTTTTTAGTCGTAAGGATTCTGTCCGCCTATAATGCTATTCTCGGTCGACGTGGTTTAAATGCACTTCGGGCAGTGGTATCAACTTATTATTTGAAGTTAAGGTTTCCAACAAGTCACGGAATCGGAGAGGTCAGGGGAGATCAAGCTTTGGCAAGGCACTGCTACTCAATCTTCCTACATAAAAAAGAACAGTCTTACCCTTATCCTGTTGACGGGCTGGATGTCTGCGACAATCTCACCAAGGCGCGGTGTGAGCCTATGGAGGACCTCGTCTCTATACCCTTGAACAATGGAAATGCAGAGCACGCGGTGCAGATCGGCTCCAACTTAGGAGACGAGGTTCGGGAGCAACTCGTTATCATCCTCAGGAAGAACGCCGACGTCTTCGCCTGGGCTCCAGCAGATATGTCAGGAATTGATGCCGAGGTCATGGAACATCGGCTGGCCGTTGATCCGAAGCATCGACCGATAAAAGAGAAGATGCACAGCCATGCCTCGAAGAGGCAGAAAGCAATCGCCGAAGAAATAGGCAAGCTCCTCACAGCTGGATTCATCCGAGAAGTTAACTATCCGACTTGGATTTCAAACGTGGTCCTCGTCAAGAAGGCTAACAACAAGTGGAGGATGTGTATAGACTTCAAAAAGCTGAACAAGGCCTGCCCAAAGGATAGCTACCCTCTATCCAGGATCGATCAATTGATGGATGCGACCTCGGGCCACGAGCTCCTCACCTTCATGGACGCCTTCTTTGGTTATAATCAGATACGGATGGCGCCGGAGGACGAGGAGAAAATTGCTTTCGTTACTGACCGTGGTCTTTATTGTTATAGGGTTATGCCCTTTGGACTCAAAAATGCAGGGGCAACGTACCAGCGCCTGGTCAACAAGATTTTCAAGGAGCAGATCGGCCGCAACATGGAGGTGTACGTAGATGACATACTTATCAAGAGCCGAGCTTCTACAGACCACCTCGTCGATCTTGAAGAGACCTTCAGTGCACTTAGGAAGCACAACATGAAACTTAACCCGACCAAGTGCGCATTTGGCATGACCTTTGGGAAGTTTTTGGGGTTTATGGTGTCGAGGCACGGGATTGAAGCAAATCTCGAGAAAATTCGAGCCATTCAAGAGATGATCGCTCCAAAGGCAATCAAAGAAGTTCAGCGCTTGACTGGAAAAGTGGCGTCCTTAAATCGCTTCATCTCGAGATCGGCCGAGCGATGCATGCCCTTCTTCCAAGTTCTCAAGCAACAAAAGAATTTCTACTGGATGACGAAGTGCCGACGGGCGTTTGAAGAACTCAAAAACTACCTCGGCTCACCCTCACTGCTGGCGAAGTCCGAACCTAGAGAATAATTGTTCTTGTATCTAACGGTCTCCTCGACGGCCTTGGCAGCAGTCCTAGTCAAGGAGGAAGCGAAGATACAGCGGTCGGTTTACTACATAAGCCGGGTCTTAAGGGATGTAGAGATCAGGTATTCTAAGCTAGAGAAATCGGTTTACTCTCTTCTAATTGCTGTCAGGAGGCTCTGACTTTACTTCCAAGGGCACACCATAACGGTCCTTATGGATCAACCAACAAAGGCAGTCCTTCAGCAAATGGATGCTTTTAAGAGAATCGCAAAATGGGCAATCGAGCTCATGGAATTCGATATCAATTATCGATCCCGGCCATCGATCAAAGCTCAGATATTAGCAGATTTTGTAGTGGAGTGTATCATTCCCAATGATGCCGAGCTTGAGTAGAACGAGACCGACGCTCTTCTATCGCAACCGAACCTCCCTGAAGA
Source organism: Cocos nucifera (assembly GCA_006176705.1). NCBI lineage: Eukaryota > Viridiplantae > Streptophyta > Magnoliopsida > Arecales > Arecaceae > Cocos > Cocos nucifera. The sequence goes on along the minus strand of QRFJ01000154.1, from coordinate 1,852,999 downwards.
GATAGCCGATCTTCTTCGAGGGAGTCGTCGTCGAGTATGCGCTGCGCTTCGAATTCCCAGCGACTAATAATGGGGTCGAGTATGAAGCGCTGGTCGTCGGGTTAAAAATTGCAAGAGAATTAAGAGTAGATCGGCTTCAAGTCTACAACGATTTTCAATTAGTGGTCAGCCAAGTTAGTGGCAGCTATGAAGCGCGAGAGGAAAGTATGATGAAATACCTTGAGAAAGTAAAAGACTTGACTCTGGCTTTCAGCTATTTCGGCATTCGATAGATTCCGAGTGCAGAAAATATAAGAGCCGACCTCCTCTCTAAGTTGGCCACTTCAGCTCCAGCTGAACTGCTCAAAGAAGTATTTTTTAAGATCCTAAAGTGCCTAAGCTCAGAGAAATCGTAGGTCGTTTTGCAGACAGAACTCGAGCTAAGCTGGATCGATCCGTTGGTTGCCTACCTTAAGGATGGAGTCTTTCCTCGTGACTCGAAAGAAGCTCGAAAACTCAGGAATCAAGCCTTCCGGTATGTTTTGTACGAAGGCAGGTTGTATAAGAGATCGTATTCGCTATCGCTGTTGAGATGTCTTCGACCTTCAGAGGCCGACTTCGCGTTGTAGTAAGTGCACGAGAAAATTTGTGGAAGCCACGTAGGAGCCAGATTCCTGTCACAAAAACTACTTTGGCAAGGATACTATTGGTCGACCTTATACCATGATTACATGGAGTATGTCAAGAAATGTGACCGCTGTTAGAAGAATGCAAACATACAAAGATAGTTGGCCTCCGAGCTTACTCCGCTAAGCTCATCTTGGCCGTTCGTGCAGTGGGGAATGGACATACTCGACTCTTTTCCGACGGCATCCGGGCAATGGAAGTTCCTTCTGGTCGTGATCGACTACTTCACCAAATGGATCGAAGTCGAACCTCTAGCCAAAATTACCAAGGCCAAGGTACAGAACTTCATCTGGAAGTCAATAGTCTGTCGATTCGGTCTGCCTCGAACTCTCAACTGATAACGGGCGATAATTCGCCGGGACGAGAGTCGTCGAATTCTGTGAAGATCTAAACATCTTCCACCACTTCACATCGGTAGCTCATCCACAGGCAAATGGAGAAGCTGAAGTGACCAACCGGACTCTGCTGCAAGGCATCAAGATAAGGCTCGACAGAGCAAAGAGGGACTGGGTGAACGAGCTCTACCAGGTCCTCTGGGCATACTAAACTACTTAAAGATTGCCAACTGGGAAAATACTATTCGCCTTGGTTTTTGGAACAGAGGCGGTCATTCCGGTCGAATTTAAGCTCCCGTCAGCACGAGTCGTGGCCTTCATCGAGCGGCATAATCCACAGGACCTCAGAGTCAACCTCGACCTGCTGGAAGAAAAAAGGGAGAAAGCCCAAGATCGGATGGCGGCCTACAGACGAACGGTGGCCCACTACTATAACTTCAGAGTCAGAAGTAAAACATTTAGAGTGGGGGACTTAGTGCTTCGACGAGTCACCGTATCTCTGCCTGAGAGCCAGGGGAAGCTTGCCCCAAATTGGAAAGGTCCGTATGAGGTGGTGGAGGTCGTTCGGTCCGAAACTTATCGTCTGAAGGAACTCGGAGGAACAATGCTCCCACGATCTTGGAACTCAAAAAATCTGAGGATGTACTACCAATAATTTTTTCGCAATAAAACTCCTTCATTTAAACATTATTGTCTCTTGGTGCAAAAATTATGTGATGACAGGAAAGAAGCAATTAAAAGTGGCTGTGTTAGGAACAGGAGGAGAATCTCGTCCTAATGTGAGCAAAGTCGAAGACCTCGTTCATTTTAGACGAGATGGGGGGAGAGGTCTTAACAACGGCCCTTCTGTGCCCCTACAGCTTGTTAGGAACAGAATGAGAATCTCATCCTAACGTGAGCAAAGTCGAAGACCTCGTTCATTTTAGACGAGATGAGGGGAGAGGTCTTAACAATGGTCCTTATGTGCTTCCACAGTCCGTTAGGAACAGGAGGAGAACCTCGTCCTAATGTGAGCAAAGTCTAAGATCTCGTTCATTTTAGACGAGATGGGGGGAGAAGTCCTAACAACGGTCTTTATGTGCCCCCATAGTCCGTTAGGAATAGGAGGAGAATCTCGTCCTAATGTGAGTAAAGTCGAAGACCTCGTTCATTTTAGACGAGAAGGAAGGAGAAGTCCTGACAACGGTCCTTATGTGCCCCCACAGTCCATTAGAAACAGGAGGAGAACCTCGTCCTAACGTGAGCAAAGTCGAAGATCTCGTTCATTTTAGACGAGATGGGGGGAGAGGTCCTAACAATGGTCCTTATGTGCCCCCACAGCGCATTAGGAACATGAGGAGAACCTCATCCTAACGTGAGCAAAGTCGAAGAGCTCGTTCATTTTAGACGAGATAGGGGGAGAAGCCCTGACAACGGCTCTTATGCCCCCACAGCCCGTTAGGAATAAGAGGTGAACCTCGTCCTAACGTGAGCAAAGTCGAAGGCCTCGTTCAGTTTAGATGAGGTGAGAGGAGAGGCACTAACAATGGCCCTATTATGCCGAGCCTCAACTTCGACGTCAACCTTCGATGGAGATAAGATTTCTTTCGAACTTCAATCCGAACTAGTGCAGAGCCCTGAAGAGGACTTCGGTAGTCGTCCTTTTTTGTACTCTCTTCCTTTGAATTTCGAATTTGGGAGTAGGGGGACTATTGTTGGGGATAAACCTCGCTTCCGTTGAAGTCCAGCTTGGTGTTTTGCCTAATGCAGTTGGAAATCATGGAAGAGCTTCGATCGAGAATTCTCTCCTCAGCAACCGAACCCCACCCGATCTCCTCCAGCGGTCGAACTCATTCAGTGGTCGAACTCCTCCAGTTGGATTCCGAACCCAATCGAACTGAGCGGCCGAGCCCCAGCCGAACTTTCCCAGCGGTCGAACTCCTTCGGGCTTCTACGGAAGCCGAACTCCTTCTAGGCTCCTCCAGCAGTCGGGCTTCTACGGGAGTCAAACTCCTTCCGGATTCCTCCAGTCGGACTTCTACGGGAGCCGAACTTCTTCCGGATTTCTCCTCCAGTCAGGCTTCTACGGGAGTCGAACTTTTGGATTTCTCCAGTAGTCGGGCTTCTACGGGAGCCAAACTCCTTTCGGACTCCTCCAGTAGTCGGGCTTCTACGGAAGCCGAACTTCTTCCGAATTTCTCCTCTAGTCGGACTTCTATGGGAGCCGAACTCCTCCAGCAGTCGGACTTCTACGAGAGCCGAACTTCTTTCGGATTCCTCCTTCAGTCGGACTTCTACGGGAGTCGAACTCCTTCTGGACTCCTCCAACAGTCGGACTTCTACGGGAGCCGAACTCCTTTTGGACTCCAGCAGTCGGACTTCTAAGGGAGCCAAACTCCTTCCGGACTCCTCCAGCATTTGGGCTCCTACGGGAGCCGAACTCCTTCCGAACTCCTTCAGTCGGGCTTCTACGAGAGCTGAACTTCTTCCGGATTTCTCCTCCAGTCGGACTTCTACGGAAGCTGAACTTCTTCCAGACTGTTCCTTCAGACGGATTCCTATAGGTGATCCTACTACTGAACAGTTACCATTATCATTTATCACGATAATTATGATTATCATTTATCAGGACAATCACGATTGGCATTTATCAGGATGATTACGATGGGCTGCTAGGGGCGAGGCTTGAAGACGAGCTGAAGTTGTCCAGGCTTGAAGACGAGCTGAAGGCTGTCAGGGGCGAGGCAACTTATTTCCAGAGGAAGTTTTATAGCGTTCAACAGACTAGATCAAGCGACGAATCTGAGGAGCTCGCCTCTCTGAGGAGGACCGTCGGTGAGCTCTCGGAGGTTGTCGGGATGGAGAAAGCTGAAGTTCAATAGTTGAAGCTCCAGTTGACCTGCAAGCTTCAAGCCATCAAGGATGCTGAAGCTAAATCCGAAGTCTTGAGGGAGTAGCGACGAGAACTCGAGGCTAAATTTGTGTACATTTACAAAATATACATTAAAGGCCTATATAAGAAGGAGCTCGAGAAGGAGATCTTCATATTGAAGGAAGCTTTGATGATGGCCGGAGCCGATAGCCCAAAGTTTGAAGAGCCTGGGCCGCTTTAGGACTTCACCTCCTTTCTTTTTTCTTTATGTAATCGATTTTATCGATCTTCATTCCATCTGTGATGCGTTTATTTTTTCGCACAGTTGGTCCTTGTCGACCTTCATTTTGTTTGTAGTGTGTCCACCTTCTGTGTAATCGATCTTATTAACTTTTATTTGTAATGAATATAACTCCATAACGAAATGGTACCTCTTTTTTTTTTTGCTATCATTTCTTGTAGATGAGATTCTGGGCGCCTCGTTTTTCTTTACTTCGTTTCTAATGAGACGCTTGTCGTGGATGTCGGGCTAGAGGTCCGTTCCGTGGATCAGGACGTGTTTTACCTTTGGCGTTTGGCGTGGCCGTAGGGGAATGTGCACTACAGTCGTTAGTAGGGCCTTGGCTTTTTCCTTGTTTTAGATTAGCAAGGCCTCGGCCTTCCATCCTTTGCACGATCGTAGAGGTTCGTCGGGTCCGTCGGCGGGATCTCTTCCCTCATCTCATCTTGATTTAACGAGGCCTTCGACTTTGCTCACGTTAGGACGAGGTTCTCCTCCTGTTCCTAACGAACTGTAGGGGTATATTAGAGCCGTAGGCAGAACCTCTCCCCTCATCTCGTCTTAGTTCAACGAGACCTTCGACTTTGCTCACGTTAGGACAAGGTTCTCCTCTTGTTCTTAACGGGCTGTAGGGGCACATTAGGGCTATTGGTAGGGCCTTTCCTCTCATCTCGTCTTAATTTAACGAGGCCTTCAACTTTGCTCACGTTAGAATGAGGTTCTCCTCCTGTTCCTAACGGGCTGTAGGGGCACATTAGGACTGTTGGTAGGGTCTCTCCCCTCATCTCGTCTTAATTTAACGAGCCTTCGACTTTGCTCACATTAGGACGAGGTTCTCCTCCTGTTCCTAACGAAATTATAGGGACACATTAGGGCCGTTGGCAAGACCTCTTCCCTCATCTTGTCTTAATTTAACGAGGCCTTCGACTTTGCTCACGGTAGGACGAGGTTCTCCTCCTGTTCCTAACGGATCATTTTAGGTTGTTTCAGAGAGTTATTTATCATCACGCAATTTTTGCGCTAAAAAGTAATGATGTTAAAATAGAAAAGTTTTATTGAAGAAAAGCTACCGGTAGTACATTCTTAGGTTTTCTGAATTTCAAGGCTGCGGGAGTGTTGCTCTTCCGAGCTCCTTCAAGCGATAAGTTCCGGATCGGACGATCTTCTCTACTTTATACGGATCTTCCCAATTCAGGGCGAGCTTTTCTTGATTCTGAGGTTGCGATGACGCTCGTCGGAGCATCAAATTCCCCACTCTGAATGCTTTGCTTTTTACTATGGAGTTACAGTATCTGGCTACTTTTCGTCTGTAGGCATACCAAATCGGCAGACGATTGACTTTCAGACGAAGTTCTATACCTTGGCCTCAGTAATTTTTGCTAATGGTTCGGTCTTGATCCATTTGGTAAAGTAGTCGATCGCAATCGGGAGGAACTTCCGTTGTTTGGATGCCATTGGAAAGGGGTCAAGTATATCCATTCCCCACTGCGCGAATGGCCGAAGTGCGCTTAGTGGAGTAAGCTCGGAGGTCGGCTGTCTTTGTATGTTTGCATTTCTCCGACAATGGTCACATTTCTTGACATACTCTATAGAGTCGCGGTACAAGGTCGGCCAATAGTACCCCTACCGAAGTAGTCTTTGTGACAGGTATCTGGCTCCTATATGACTTCCGCAAATTTTCTCATGCATTTTTCATAATGCGAAGTCGGCCTCTGAAGGTCGGAGACATCTCAAGAGCGGCAGAGAATACGATCTTTTATACAGCTTGCCTTCATACAGAACATACTGGAAAGCTTGATTCCTGAGTTTCCGAGTTTTTTTTGGATCATGAGGAAGAGCTCCATCCTTGAGGTAGGCAACTAGCTGGTCGATCCAGCTCGGCTCGTGCTCAACTTGCATAACAAGCTACGACTCCTCTATTCTTGGGTACTTTAGAATTTCAAAAAATATTTCTTTGGGCAGTTCGGCTGGAGCTAAAGTGGCCAATTTAGAGAGAAGGTCAGCTTTCGTATTTTCTGTTCTCGGAATCCGTTGAATGTTGAAACTGTTGAAGGTCGAAGTCAAGTTCTTTACTTTCTCAAGATATTTCATCATGCTTTCCTTCCGGGCTTCATAGCCGTCGCTAACCTGTCCGACCACCACCAGTTAGGAATCATTGAAAACTTGGAGCCGGTCTGCCTCTAACTCTTTTGCTATTTTTAACCCAACGATCAGAGCTTTATATTCGGCCCCATTATTAGTTATAGGGAATTCGAAGCGTAGTGCATATTCGGCGATGACTCCCTCGGGGTTAATCAAGACCAACCTCGTGCCTGCTCCAGCAGCGTTGGATGAACCATCCAGGTACAGGGCCCAAAAACCTTTGAAAAGGTCGGCACTCTCTTCGGAGGGGATCGGGCTCGGTTGCAACCATGGAATGCTGGTTTTGTTCTGTTCAAGCTCGGCTTCATCTGTAATGGTGCATTCTACTACAAAATTTGCTAATATCTAGGCTTTGATCGATAGTCGAGGTCGGTAGTTGATGTCAAATTCTACTAGCTCGATTGTCCATTTTGCGATTCTTCCGGAGGCATCTGTTCGATAAAGGACTGCTTTAATTGGTTGATCTATGAGGACAGTTATGATGTGCTTCTGAAAGTAAGGTTGGAGTCTCCTGGCAGCAATTAGAAGAGAATAAGTCAATTTTTTTAATTTAGAGTATCTAGTCTCTGCATCTCTCAGGATCCGGCTTATGTAGTAGATCGATCGCTGTGCTTTCGTTTCCTCCTTGACTAGGACTGCTGCCAGGGTTGCCGGAGAGACTGCTAGGTATAAGAATAATTTTTCTTCAGACTTAGGCTTTGCCAGCAGTGGGGGTGAGCTAAGGTAGTTTTTAAGCTCCTCGAATGCCTGTTGGCATTCCGTCGTCTAGCAAAAGCTCTTTGGCTGCTTGAGAACTTGAAAGAAGGGTATGCATTGCTCGGCTGATCTCGAGACGAAGTAGTTTACGGATGCCACTTTTTCATTCAGGCGCTGAACTTCTTTAATTATTTTTGGAGTGGTCATCTCCTGAATAACCTGGATTTTCTCTGGATTTGCCTCAATCCCGTGCCTCGACACCATAAATCCTAAAAATTTTTTTGAGGTCACACTAAAGGCGCACTTGGTCGGGTTCAGCTTCATCTTATACTTCTTAAGTGCGTTGAAGGTCTCTTCGAGATCGGCGATGTGATTTGTTGAAGCTCGGCTCTTGACGAGCATGTCATCCACATACATCTTGTTTCGATCGATCTGCTCCTTAAAGATTTTGTTGACTAGGCGCTGATACGTTGCCCCTGCATTCTTGAATCCGAAAGGCATAATCCTGTAATCGTAAAGACTACGGTCAGTAACGTCCTCGTCCTCTGGCGCCATCCGGATTTGGTTGTAGCCGGAAAAGGCATCCAAGAAGGTAAGGAGCTCGTGGCCTAAGATTGCATCCATCAGTTGATCGATCATGTGCAGGGGTAGCTATCTTTTAGGCAGACTTTGTTCAGCTTTTTGAAGTCTATATACATCCTCCACTTGTCGTTCGTCTTTTTAACGAGCACCACGTTTGAGATCCAGTTCAGATAAACTTTCCGGATGAATCTGACCTTGAGGAGCTTGTCGACTTTTTCTACAATTGCTTTCTACCTCTTTGGAGCGTGGCTGCGCATCTTCTCTTTTATTGGCCGACACTTGGGATCAACAGCCAGCCGATGTTCTATGACCTTGGCATCAATCCCCGGCATATCTATTGGGATCTAGACGAAGACGTCCGCGTTTCTTCGAAGGAAGGTGATGAGTTGCTCTCGAACTTCATCCCCCAAGTTGTAGCTGATCTGCATAGTATGCTTTGCATTTCCGTCGTTCAATGGGACAGAAACGAGGTCTTCCATAGGCTCGCCCTGCTCCTCCGTAAGGTCGTCGCTGATATCCAGTCCATCAACAGGGCAAAGGTCGGGCTGGAGGTTTTTTTGTAGGGCCATGGAGTAACAGTGCCTTGCCAAGGCCTGATCTCCTCTGATCTCTCTAATTCTGCAGCTTGTTGGGAACTTCACCTTTAAGTAATAAGTTGATACCACTGTTCGGAGTGCGTTCAAACCAAGTAGGCCAAGAATAGTATTGTAGGCAGATGGGGCTTTTATAATTAGAAAATCGATTTGTGCTTTGGATCGCCTTAGATATTGTCTTGCAGTCACAACCAAAGTTATTATGCTCTCAATCGGTACCGCGTCACTGGTAAAGCCCACTAATGGAAAGTTTATCGGCCCATGCCGACTATCAGGTATAAACATTTTGGAGAAAGCATCATAAAACAAGACATCGATCGAACTTTCATTATCAACAAGGATGCGGCGTACATCATAATTTGCGATATTTAAAGCAATTACAACTGTGTTGTTATGCGGGAACTGAACTCCTTGTGCGTCTGCTTCGATGAAAGTTATAGATTCTCCAGTCCTTTGCCTCTTCATCGATCCTTCGGATCCGCTAGTCTTCTCGTTGAGGTCCTTTAGAGATAGTGTTGATGATGCCAAGAGGCGGTCGATCTCCTTATTACTTCTCTCCTCTCGACGGTTCAGGTTGTGGCAGTGCCCTTGGTCGATCCTCTCTTCCTTCGGGTCAACGTCACAGGAATCGGCCAAACTGGCTTCGTCTGATGAGCTCCTCGATTTCGTCCTGAAGTTAAATACATTTTTCAGTATCGTAATCATGGTTACGATGATAGAGGTAGTACTTGTTAGGATTGCGCTTGTCAGGGTGAGTGCGCTTCCTCTCTGATCTAGGTTGTTGCTCCTTGATCTCCATCAGTACTTGGATCTTCGAAGCGATGAGGAGGACATAGTTGTGGAATCTTTGGAGGGGGGAGCTCCGTTGTGGCTTCTTGGATGATGAGCTTGAGGAGTTCAGGCTCACTTGCACTCGGAGGGAGTCCGGGAGCACGGCGGAACCTCGTTCGGCTTCTCTTCAGATGCGGGCCTGTTCAACTCGTCCTTTCGCTGCTCTTCTACAGCTTCACTATCCTTGGCCTTGAAGGCCTCTTCCACTCGAGCATACCCTTCAGCCCGAGCCAGCATATCGGCAAAATCCCTGGGATACTTCTTCTTTAGGGAGAATGACAGATTGTTCTTCTGAAGGCCGTCTTTTAGTGCGGCCATAGCGACAGACTGGTTCAGATTCCAGACTTCTAGGGCAGCTGCATTGAAGCGGTTGACATAAGCTCGGATGGATTCTTCCTCTTGCTGCTTGATGTTCATGAGGGAGTCGGAACCTTGGCGGGGAACCTTGGCGGGGGCGTCGGCTGCTGATGAAATGAGGCGCAAACTGGTGGCTCATTTGATCAAAGGAAAAGATAATATTCGGCTTAAGGGTCGAATACCGATTTTTGGCTGCTCCTTTCAAGGTAGATGGGAAAGTCCGGCACAGGATGGCGTATGGTGCGCCGTGGAGCAGCATCATCGTCTGGAAGGCCTCTCGGTGGTCGATCGGATCGGTAGTTTTGTCGTGGCTCTCGAATTGAAGGAGCTTGAAGTTCGGCGGAATAGGTTCCTGCATGATGTGGTGCGAGAAAGGAAGGTCGGTACAGATATCATTACCGTGAGAGAGGGGAGCACGGTGGAGTTCCTCGATTCGTCGGTTCATCTCTTGCAGTTTTTGATCCAGATCCTCTCGATCGCGGATCTCCAAGGTCTTCTGACTGAACGAGGGCAAAGTCTCCCCAGGGGTAGAGTCATGATCAGAGCAGGAGCTCTCGGCCCTCTGCTTTCCTTTTTCGGAGGTCATCGATCGGCTAGCCCGAGTCGGCCATCTTCAGACCGGATCATGGAGCTCTAGAGAAGCCTGCTCCGACCGAATTAGCGCTGGAGGCTGCTGCTGCCGTATTGCCTGCACTGCTTTTGTGAGGTCGCGAATCTGCTGGACCAGTAGATTGAACTGTTCCGCGTCCACCATTGCTGTAGGTGGAGCTTGAGTTGCCGGGGATGAAATAGGGGCGGGCAGATCAGGATGGGATCTGGCCGCGAAAGCCGTTGACCGCTGGGTTGAAGCTTTCCTGGAAGGCATCTTTTTCGGAAAGGAGAACTCTAGAGAAGAAGTAGAGATCTCTGTTGAGCACTCCTTTAAGAACAAGGGAATCTTAAAAGGCGAAGGTTCAAAGCCCCTTCCTCTGGCGGCAATCCTGTTGGTGCGAAATCTGATCGTCGCCTGAGAAGCGCTGGAGTCGGAGAAGATGAGGTCGCCACCGGTGACCTATAAAACAAGTCTCGTCCAGAGCCTGGGGGTGGCTCTGGCAAGATCTTCCGACGATCAAGTCAGCTCTTTCGGCCAACAGAAATGGAGTACTCAGTAGAGAAAGTTGCAGAGTACCGGAAGAGAGAAGAGAGCTTGAAGAAAACGTATCTGGAGGGTCTTTTTTATAGCTCCGAAGTCTGTAACAAACTGATAGTGACAGCCGCAACCGCTTGGTAGTGGACCGTTCGGGGCCACGTGGGATTTGTTACGGAGGGTGGTATCCGTTGTCGTGACGTGCTAGTCTATTGAAGACCTAACAGCTGGAGTTCGGATGGGACAATTGCAGGCGATGAAGGGCTCTTGGACGTTGTTGTTCTTGAGGAGTTCGGAGGTTCTCAAGATTGACCATGCGTTGGCTTTTATTCGCTATGTTGAAGGTATACGCCGTGGTCCTTTCAGGCGGCTGGAAGGAATTCGGCCGGAAGAGAAGTCCGGCAGGGGTTCGACCGGCGAAGAGGCTCGGAAGACGTCCAACCGAAAGAAGTCCGACTGTGAGGGGTTCGCCTGGATCAAGTTTTGACTAATGGCCGCAATAAGCAAGCGCGACTAAAACACTGGCGTCTCGGTTGTTCCTTTGAGGTTCGGCCATTCTCAGGATTGCTCATCGGTGAATAATGATAAGGCGTTGAAGTTCGTCTAAGGGCAGTTCGGAAGATGTTCGAATGCTAGAGAAGTTCCACTGAAGGAGAAATCCAGGAGGTGTTCGACTAAGATTCTGCCAAAAGGGGAATCCAAGGATGTTCGTCCGACTGGGGCCACACAGGTTACCAGAAGGAGATCGGCCGAATGGGATGCGCAGGAGTCGGGGACTTAGCTGGTTCTTTGGGGTAGAAGCATTAACTGTTCAAGTTTGTTTGGAAAAGGAATCCGTAACGCCCCGTTGAATCCGAAATCAGTCTTCCTAGCCAATCGGATTATCCGACTGCAGTGTTGAAGGTCGGCCATCTCAGAATGATTCAAAGTTCGAATACTCCTGTGGGTTGAGGTTCAGTTGTTATAGCTGTAACCGGACGAAACTGAGTAAGAGTCGGAGTCTTAGCCGAACTTCAGCAGGCGTAAATTTATCCCCAACAGAAGGCAATTTTATTAACATTTTGTTCACTTAAATTCAGTAACATGACCGTGTAGAGAAACTTTCAGTATTTCCACTGGTAACTTGTTGCGATGTGTACACAAAAATAGCAATTGATCTCCAAAATTGGAAATATCAGGGGTTGGATTGTAAGTAAAACACAGTACAAGGTATTTTCTTATCATAATTCAAGAATAGATTTTGAATTTGTTACAATGGCAGCTTTGATCGGTCAGAAATCAGACTTGATTCAGCCCTATTATGATAAGGAATGCAATAACCATAGTTGGAAACAAATAGGGCAGCTAAAGTACTTTTATTTCAGCCTGGATTTGGGATTGGCTAGTTATCAAGATTTCTATTTTGTCAAGGAGGCTTGTTTGGGAGAATCAAAAGCAAATAAAGAGATATCACAATATATTAGCAACAAACCAGCAATAAATCAACAGATCAGCCAAAAATCAGCAGCAGTCAAGCCAAGAATTGCTGAAATTACAAACCAGCCCTAGATGTGAGGGTTTTTCTTTATTTTCTTATTAATCCTAGCTATCTTAGAAGTATAGAAGGTTATATAAATAAGCCTGACCGGTCACTCTTAAGAGGTGGGGGGTGGTTAAAAAGAAAGTAACTGATTATTATTTTTTCTTATTCCTTTTAATTTCCAGCATTAATAGTATTGCTGTCGGAGGCCTTCTCATCATCGAATTTGAGCGACTCTTGTTATGGGGGTCTCATCCTCGAATTTGAGAGACTCTTGTTAGGAGAGTATAAATCTTTACAAAAATTGTTCATAATGATAATTCATAATGAAATGCAATATCTAATAAATATGGACTTCAAAGTAATAATTATGTTTGATGATTAGAATGTGCATATATTGGAATAAAAAAACTAGGAATCTGTACGTATTTTTTTCGTTAAACTTTTATTTCATTGAACCTTTCTTTTAAGTCCTTTGTGGACATGTGCAGTGAGTTTTGCTGTATAGGCTCCCCATCGCTTGATTTATTGGGTTTATTGGATGGTGCCTGTTAGGATTGTAGACAGGCAATGAATTTTGCTGATGTCTTCAGAATTGGGTTTTGGAGAAATCTGTTGTCCGTAGGTAGGAAATAATGGCGGAAGTGATATCCATATCTAACCAAGATGGATGGCTAAATTTTGTTGTTGTTTTGTGAAATGTTGTAATTACACAAACAAGAATACAAATGTCTATGTCAGTGTTGCACATTTTTCTTCTGTATCTTTTCTATTTTTCCCCCATTGACTTCTATTGAATATTTTCTTACATAATCCTTTCCACTCAAAAGTGCTTCTGCTATCATGGGTGAGATGGATATCGAGTTCTATAGTTCTTCTGCTGACTGCTCCTGCATATTATTTTGGTGTTTACGCTTACTGTGTTTTCTGGTCTTTGTTTTTCCCTATTGATGCAGTCAGTTTTCATGCTTATGCTTCATTTATTTATTTGTCTTCTGTTGTTTGGTAATTTCCTTTTAGGAGGTTGACTTCATGGTTCTGTGGGTGGAAGAAACTTTGATCGAAGTTAACTTGGTCTTGGACATTTTATTCCTTGCTTACTATGACAGCTTTTGTAGCTGCAAAGCTGAGCAATGGAAAAGCTTATGCTTGCTTTTCAAGGTAAAGCAATTTTGTTTTGTGCTAGACTGAAAGTTTTGGAGTGTTTTTCCCTAAAAGTTTTATAATATGATTAAGTATAAATTGCAGGATATATTATGTGGTTCATTTAACATCAGAAGGCTAGCAGTATCAGTTGAAGCAAGAAATTCATTTTTTCATGCAAAGACTCAGCTACTCCTTATTCTTATTGAAACGCTGGACTTAGAAAATCTCCTTAGGATGGTTCATGATGAAGTGCCTTTCAGGTTTATGTCAAAATGTTGATCTTTTCCTTGCACGTTTCTTTTAGTCTATTTTGATTTATTCGGTAGCAGTTCTGGTTTTTATGTATGGTGAATCCCAGACTTGCAGTTTTATCTTATTGTAGCTATCTTACTTAGAAAGTTGTTTATCAGGCAGGGTTTTTCTTCATTTACATTGTCTGATATTCAAGAGATGGATGCTGAAGTTTCAAGCTTTACTGACTTGGGAACAATAGAAGCTGGGCCTTTGATTCTTGCATGGGCGGTGTTTCTCTGTCTACTATTGTCACTTCCAGATAAACAAAATAGTGGTATGCTCATGGTATGTGCTTCGTATGCTTATATATATATATATGTAATTTATTCGTATCGTTTTGCCATCAAGACATTCACTTACATATTTGTAGAAGTTTGATCATATTTTTAGCAGATTAATCACATATTTACATCAAGACATTGACATTCACTTTGCATATTTTTACATCAAGATATTTACTGCATTGTCTCTCTACCAGCGAGACAAAGTAGTGGTATGGTCATAGTTGCGTTTCATATGTTTGTTTGTTATTTATATTCATTTATATTGTTTTTACATCAAGACGTTCACTTTGCATATTTTTAGGAGATTGATCATATTGAGTATGTCCGTCGAGCCTTTGAAGGTGCTCCATTCACTTACGTACTGGAAATTCTTTGCAGTGATACTTTAAGGAACTCAGATGTAAGTTTTCCATGCTCAAACTTCTATTTCTATTAAAATTCGTGCCAGTTTAATGATTCACATCCTGTGGGATGGTCCATCCTGGTTTTCATGGGATATGACATGTTGCCATCTTGCCCTGTCTTGACATTTGGGATGGGGAATGTCCCTGGGACATGCCAAGCAGGACACTGTGAAGCAGTGGGACATCCACTTCCAACTCTCAGTAGTATGCCTTGTCCGGACATCTCTCGGGACATCCCACCTGGATTTGAATTATTGCCTTGTATAAGCGGTAATTGGCTGGCTGTGGTGCTACTGTAATTACTAAATGTGCATGCCAAGAAAATCCTTGCCATATGTGTAAGTGGTCCTTGTGGTCACATGCTGTCTTGGAGCATGCCATTTTCCACTTGCAAGTATGCACCATGCTTGTGCTGTATTTGCAAGGAAACATGTTCCAAAATCTATAATTCTTGCTTTGTAAGCTATAAATGGCTTCTTTTGGGGCATTTTTAATTGACTTGTTTGTATGCCAAAATGTTTGCATATGTGTGAGCGGTCCTCACTGTTTCCTTTAGTATATTGGAGCTTGCCGTTGTTTGCTAGCATGTGCCCTAGTGGTGATACACCCATATGTTTCCTGTGTGTGTCGGACTATACATGCTTATGTTTGAGCTGTAGCTCTGATCTCCCACTTATGATTAGAAAAATGATCATCGTATGATCAAGAACTCAAGATATTGCCACCTCAATCTCAAGACAACCTGTTCTTGACTTCGACGAAATCACACATGGGACTGCAAATGGGTTTGTGGACCATTCTCCAAAGCTAGTCTGGTTCATGGCTGGCACTGGACTGGAAATGGCCGAGCATGGTTGATCTCAAGTTGCATGAGTCTTGCATGTTGGCTTGTCTCAAAAAGGTAATTTGGTAATGTACTCTGCGAAGTGTAATGTGCCATTGTAAGCCAGCCAATGGATGAAATACTATGGCCTACTTTATCATTCTCCAAATATTAGAAGTATGATTCTCATTCTGATTAAATCAGTTGCATATTATTAGCAAGTGATTCATTTTACTCTTTAAGGTTCATTCTGATTATTCCTGTCATGCCAATCTCAGCTGTATAATTCGAAACATCCTGACAATGCTTTTGGGCTATGTTTATATTATTTTTTTAAGTATCTGTAAACCTAATGTTTCAGGGCCCTGTTTCTGGTTTCTTTAGTGTCTTGAGAACTTTCATTTCAGCGTTTATTGCCTCCTATGAGCTGTCACATCAGGTATTTTCTAGTTTGTTAATGAGCAAACCTAGCAAATTTATCGTTGATTGTGGATACCTTTTTATGGTGTAATTTGTCCACAACTGAATGAAGTTCTTCTTATGGTAAGCTGTTTTCTATCCCAGGCAGAAGACAACACTCTGAACATAATCTTGGATATCCTTTGCCAAATTTACAATGGAGAGGTTTGAACATGTAAAGTTCGGTCTCTTTGTGGCTATCAGTTTTGCTAATTTCTTTTTTGGTGTCATTCTCTAATGATTCAGGAATCGCTATCCATGCAATTCTGGGACAGGGATAGTTTTGTTGATGGTCCAATTCGTTCTGTCCTTTATATGCTGGAGAGAGAATATCCATTTCGTATTGTTGAATTTGTTCGCTTGTTGTCAGCACTTTGCAAAGGAATTTGGCCTGCAGAATGTGTGTATGTGGCCATTTTTTTTTTTTTTTTTTTGCTGTTTCTGTATGTTAACTGCACAATAATCATGTTCTTGGTCTTTAATTGCCGTGTTTATCTATATTTGTCCACTTGTAAGAGATTTCAGATTTCATCATGATCATGTGGACATAACCTTTATTTTTATAGATTTATTGCTTGCTTGGTAGTGGATAAAGTTGCTGGATGCATATGTTATCTACTTTGGTTTTTGAAGTGGTTGCCTTATGATATCGATATAATTTCTTATTTCTGTAATGTGCTTGTTTTAAAGCCAATTACTAAATTAGCCTTCTAGTCAAGAGCTAGCCCTGTCTGTTGTTCAGTGAGAATCATTAATAATCTCATTATGTTGTTTGACATTTTGTTCCCTTTTTTTATGTCAAAAGGAAGAGATTCCATTCCCTTTCTGTTTTGTTTTTTTGATTTTAAACCACTGATTTATTATTGTATGCCCATTTACTTATAGTGGATAGCGATGTTTGTGTTGAACTGGATTTAAATGGTCAATAAAAACTGTGTAATGAGTTGTTGATAAGTTTCGCTGTTATGTGACCAAAAGTTCAGTTAGTAATGTTACATCTTTGTGTTACTTCTTTCTGATTCTTTTTCTTCTTCTTCTTCTTTTATTCTTCTGTGCTTACAGATACGATTACCTTGAAAAGATGAGTGGTATAACAACTCTGTTTGAAATCCCTGGTGGTTCTGGTGTTGTGAACCTTCATGACATCATAGAGATTCATCATCAATTCAACGTCCCTGGCATTGAAGGTCTTGTAATTCCTAGTGGAACCTGTGGACAAGTTATGAAAGTTATTGATGCAAATGTTGCACTGGTCCGTTGGGAGGTAAGAGACTTAAAAGTTTTTTATTATTCAAATTTGGTGCTGTAGATACTAACCATTGTTTCATTTGCCATTTTACTACAATCGAGATCTCACTTTGTGATTTTAGATAATAACTGATAGTTGCTTTGAAATATGAACACATATCCCTGTTTCCTTATAGTGCATCATTACATTTCCGAATCATTTCATCCTTTTGCACCTGTACTTGTTGTTGTGTGGCTGTACAAGTTTGTCAAGTATTTGATACCATCTTGCGTGAACATGCATAGAGACATGCATGCTTAGCTGCAATATTTTTACTCTGCTTTGGTAGGCAACTAACTTCAGTTTTTAGGAAGACGGAAGTGGATGATCTAATCAGTAATCTTGGAGGGTTAAACTTGGAACCATGATCTTATTACATGTTGTTTGTGTTGGGGGTTTGCGACCTAGATTCCTGCCCTGAATCTAGTTGGAGGTCCCTGGCTAAATGGGGTTGGTAGGTAAAGAATGAATGTGAGCAAATCTTCATGCCAGCAACTTTTGAATTTTATCAATTGTCCAAACTAGATCAACTACAATTTTGTAGGTTTCGATGACTAAAATTTTGATCCGTGTGTTTCTGTTTTGGTGGAAAGGGACTAGGGCAAATGCCATTATGTGAACCTGCCAAACAGGGGCTATTGAGGATGCATGGTGTGATTTTTGTGGGGTGACAAACAAGAGCATAATTCAAACCCTAATATAATGTGCTATATTGAAAGCAGTCAACTAGTAATTTGGTCTCATCTAACTAATGATTGATTATAGTCCTTGTACTTGCATGGCTCGCAGTATTGGTGCATGCCACCATGTACTAGTACTGAACCATGCTCGGTATGGGGGCCCGTACTAGGTTTGGTATTCCAAACCAACCTGTATCAACACTGCACAACATAATATTAGTACTAAAAGTGCCTGAAAAGGTATTGCGAACCTTGCCTTATTGAATATTCGACCACAAAGCCTTAGGAGGGACCAACATACTGTCGTGAAAATTGCAACATATTCTTACTTTACGTGGCTTGCAATAGGCAGCTATTATGATGGAAAGTGGCGAGTTCTTAATTTATTTTTTGGAATGCCTATGTTTGCCTTGCTAAGTTTGGAGCTTCCTTTTGAAGCTTATCCTAGGGCGTGGGGTACTCTGCAAATTACCTTTTTCCCCGTCCTTCTCCTTCATACCTTATGCTGGTTATATTTGCATTCAAAACTTCAAACTTCGAAAGATCTGTTATGCAAAACAATGATAATGCTTGGGCCTGTTCTGTCATCAAAAATTGCAATGCCAAGAACTGTTGTTGTTGGCACTAAACATTTGACACCAAAGGTCGTCCCTGTAGAAGAGCTTAGGTGGCTTGGGAAGGCTTATTTTACTGCCATAAAAAATCTGAAGCAATCAGGGTTTGGTTGGAGGGCCATTTTTCTACTGGCATTTCATGGATCAACAAGTATTGGAAGCCTCAATGAGGAGTACCATCCTTGACTACTTGATATTCGGGTTAGTTTTCATTCCTTTGTGATTTTCAATCCCTCGTGACTTTTTAAGCTACCTATGTATTTTTGGGAGGCCAATGCTGACAAATTGGATTTCCAATCATGGTGCAAAACTTGAGGAGAGCTTGCTTTGGGTGGACAACTTCCCCTGCACCTTGATCTTGGCTTAATTGGCTATTTATGCTACCTTTACCAAAGTAGGATATAAGTTGCATATTTGTATATGTACATGCATACATATATACATACATATGCACGCACAAACACACACACACAATGAGTGTGTCTATGTGCATATCTATCTGTGTGTATATATGTATAAGAAAAACATACACATGCACATACATATTTATAGATGTAGAGATATTGATTGATTGATTAAGGAAACCTATCCATCCTCTCCTACCTAAATAGTTTGAACTTGAATTGCACTAGTGCAAATTACATGCTTGGATGATTGAATTGAAAAACTGAACTATTGATCGTGATATATAAAATTTAAATTCCCATAAATAAAAAATCAGGCATTATAAGTTGTGTGGTTATAAAATTGATAGGCTTTGTGTTAAAGCTTGTTATAAGTTGAAAATAAATCGCGTTAAAGCTTGTTCAGATGAAGTAAAAATCAACTTAGGGAAGTTTTAGGCTGAGTAGGCCATAAATTCCTTTTGATGGTGAGAGTGGTGCCATTGGAAGGATACCGACGGTGACTAGATAACCATTGTTACTTCCAGGCACCAAGGCAGCCCTAGCCATCTGACCATGAGTCTATAGCATCAGTTGACTACTGATGGTAGGAAACCCTATCATCGGTGCGTACTGATGATCTAAAGTTCACCATCACTAGGGATTTTAGGCTGGCTGGTTACATTTCCCTGTAAAATCTTGTGACTGTCATGCATGTGGAGGGTAATGCATCATGACTAGACTCTAATCTCAGTATGTTTAATCTCAGGGCATTGTTGACACTCTAGCCTCTTTTCGAGGTGTCAAAAGTTGGATGTCTACAGTGTGATCTGTAGTTTGGAAGTGCCCAAACTTGCTGAATTTTGGTTGTGTTGTTGGTCATGTTTAACATGTTGATTGTATATGCTACTGCATACCTTGTATGTATCTACTCCTATCGACAACCGGTACCATCCATCTTATGCCAATGTGATGCTTATATAAGAAACCTGCAAAACAATTCCCTTTAGGTTTCAGTCGTCATAAATTTTGCGGAGCGGAATCTTGTTTCAAAGAGCCTATCATGTGAATCCAATGGAGTTTGGGCTTAATCCTCCCCACCTTGTTTTAACCTATGTCATGGTTTAATAAAGGAAAACAATTCTTTGTTTGCTAATTAGTTATCAGAGTTATTGGAAAACTGAAGATGAGGGAGGAAAAAAATTTATAGTAACTTGGTATGAATCGTCATACTCATTGTTGATAATACAAGTTCTATCACAATGGGAAGAAGCATTTACCTACTTATTCAATATATTGGATCCATATTTGTCAATGTATCCACCCATGTGTGCATATCTTGCTTCTGGATGGCCATGCAAGTTAGAATCCAAAGTTCCAAACATTTTAACATGGTCTAGAAATATTCAAAAACCCCAAAAACAAAAAAATAAAATGCTCTGGTGTTTCTTACCTATTTATCAGTGATCTGGATTCGTAAACTTTAGAATGCTTGAAAACTGTGCATTTTATGACTAGTTGATGCATAAACAAGACACCTTCATAATTTCAAGTGTCTTAGATCATGAATAACTGTGTGGATTTTCAAATTAAATTGCATATTATGATCTGTTCCAGACAAGTCCTTTTTTTTTTTTCCCTGGTGAAACCAGATGGGTCCTTTCGAATATATATATATACGTATGCATATGTATATATATACGTATGCATATGTATATATATACGTATGCATATGTATATATATATACGTATACATATGTATATATATATATATATGTATTTATGAATGTATGTATATATTTATGTATTCATGCGCTGTGTTTGAAATGATGGTATGCAGTCACAATGTATGTTCTGTCAGTTCATATTGAACTTCTATTTATATATCTCTGTTCTTGTATAATTTGAAAGTTTATGACCTTTGTTTATTCCCTTCTATCTTGAGTCAGATATTTGTTGTTCATGTCTTCAGTTACAGCAATCTTTTGATCACTAGATCAAGATTTATCGATGGGGTGTGTTGCATGTGCCTACTTTACTAATAAATACAGATAATATTCTAATGTGGAGTCTCAATAAAGCGTACTTGTTATATCTATGTTGCACTTGTTCTGACATATTTTATATATTTTGTAGTGTGCGCACTCAGGAGTTTTTCTTTTACTCTTACGCTTGGCTCAAGAGTTCCATTTATATAGTTACAAGGAAGTCTTTTTTACCCTTAACTTGCTTCGTCGGATGATATCATCTAACAAGGTAATTGAGGATTATGTTACCATTGAGTCATTTTGTTTTCCTTCTTCGGCCTTCCTATGATGCTTTATCAACTTTGTGGATTTAACAGGCTTAGAAATGACCATATCATAGTCATCTGCCAATTCTACTCATGCTCATACATCATGGTGGAAGCATGTTTATGCACATGTTCATGCTTGCTTTGACACAGACATCTATATATTTGATATTTCTATGTTTGCATTTTTGTATGTTTGTTTGCGTATGCATATGGAAGATAAATATAAATTGGTTATGTGATGATTATCATAAACTAGAGCTTTATGGAGCATTGTACTCTAATGTGCTATCTGGCTTTGTTCACATTGAGTTGAAGACAGTAGTGGGTATTTGGTTGTCAAACCAGCACTTTATTTATGAACCTTTTTGTTTTCTTGTCTGCATATATCCTTGCCTTCTTTATTCTATGCCCGTAGACCCTGATTTTAACTGCCCAAAATTTGTTATGGATCATTTACTTTTGGACTTTCCCCTGTCAGTTGGAATTTATGTTATCTAACATATTGTTCAGAAAGTTTTTACCTGATCACTGAGCGAGTCAGAAAATAAACAATCATGTCTGCATGATATTGTTAGTTGACTATATTTACAGGCTAAAAAGGTCAAACATGATACCTTTTGTCCTGCATGTGTTTTATATGTGTCAATAATGATTAATGCTGTAGGACTCGTAGTTTTTTTAACCTTCATAATTTTTGCTGTCTATTTGTGTCTACTAGATGATTGATGCGTAGGAAAGAAATATCCAAAACAATTACCTTTTATTTTGAGGCATTTTAAATACTTCAAATCATGATTAATGGTTTGGATTCTCAAGTTGGGTGGCCTATCACAAAGTTTGCATTGATAGGAATTAAACTGTATATACACGTATGGCCTTTTTTGGTGCACATATATGTACGTATGTATGTATTTTACACACACACATATAAATGAACAAAAAGTTCTATGATGCATTAATATTTTGTGCTTAATGAGCCTTTAGTTTTCATGGTGAAAGCTATAATCTTTTCTTTCTATTCAGTTTAAGATCATGATCAAGTCGTAAATTGCAGTGAGGTTAATTTCGATTGAGTTGTACATCAGGTAGGAGATTGTATATTTTTTTATTTTCTTCAAGATTTTTAAAACATAAAGGAAATGTGAAAAAAATTGAAGTTAATTGTATAGTAGATGAATAGAGAATAAAAAGCCATACATGTAAAGAGTCTAGTTTCCTGAAACATAAGCTTATATTAGCTTGTCTAATGGAACAAAAGTTGTGTGCATTTCTTAGGCGTATGTGTAAGATATTTATCAAGAACCTATCAATTCAGTTATCCTTTAAGGCAGAATTCTTTAGGAAAAACATGGATAATATGGTAGCATATGATTGTATAAATACAGAATTTGCCTCTTATTTGAACTCTATGAACTCTTCATTGTTTAGCAATTTTTTTTATCAAGCTTCAATCATCAACAGGAAGAAACAAATGAATAGTTGCACATGATATGCACATGGTACCATCTTTTTATATGTTAGTGATGCCATTTATATTGGAAAAATATATTTAACATATTGAGATATTGCGCCACGGTAGCATGCTTGCCTAGCACTAGCATGGCATGTATCATGCTTTTTTGTTCCATGCCAGTGTTCGGCATGTAGTGTGTCTGTGATCAAGCACTGACATGCTTCTAGTTTTGTGCCAATGCTGCATCTCTGTAATGTACTGGCTTTGTGCATATCATGCAGTCGTTTTGCCAACTGATGCTTTATTCATGGTCTTATATTTTCTTTTCTTTTTTTTCTTTTATCATTCATTTTCCTTGTTTAACGATGCTTTGATATCTTTACCTTTTATCTTATTCTTGGTTATATAATTGTTTCTGTTTTCACCAATTTTGCCTCTTAATTTCTTTATATTCCTAATTTTTCCGCACTGGAATTTACTGTAGGCATTGTGCTTTGCTTTGATGAAAATTGGCAAATCTCCATCCGTTCAAGCTTCTAAGTGGAGTGTGCAAATCAAAAATGATGTGAGGTGAGGGATTTTTTTTTTTTTTTTTTTTTTTTTTTAAGCTTGAGGTGAGGGAATTTGCTTAACGTGTTTCATGTGGATCATTTACTTATGGAACTTCACATTGCTTTTGTCTTTTAGGGTTGATCTGGTCAAGATTATCTGTGCTTTGGTCTTCTGTATAGTCCAGGATATTAGCAATGTGGGTATAGTGTCTCTTTGTTTCAGTATATTGGCAGAAATGTTAAAGTGGTAAGCCTTACCTTTGGCAACATTCTGACGTCATGATATCGGTTCATGTCTTTATTTTCTGAAGGCACATAAATTTACTTCATTTATTTGAATAATGTTTCCCTTTTTATTGGGATTTTCTATTGGCATCTGTAAAGATAAAAATAATGAACTTATTGTTGTGTTTGATAACTTCGTTATTTCTAGCCACCAAAATACATGATAGTTGTATGATCTTACTCCTGCAGATTTGTGTATTTTTAACTATAAATTAGAAATGCTTATTCACAATGAGATTATTATGAGTGTTGTGGATTTTAATGTCGTACCCATGATTTGCTGTATCACCCCATACCGTCCGATACAGGGTGTATTGCATTGTATCGGTATTGAACTGATATGCTGTACCGTCCTATATCGATACTACCGTATCATACCGTATACCGACATTATAATAGGATTTTATCATTGCAGGGTCTGGCATCCAGATGGCAAACCTTGATCGTACCATATATTTTATATACTATAGATCAAGGCTAGCAAAGACCCAAGGACAAAACCCAACCTGAACCCTGTGTGGACCCAATCCAGATCCAATGACCTATCGGCTGGTACATGTCTGAAGATAGACCCAACAAAAATTTTGGCTGTAATTTTAGTGAAATTGTACTAACATAATCATATTGCATATTAGGATATGGATATGGGACTGACTTTTGTACACCCAACTCGACCCAAATTTAGACCTCATCTGAAGTTAGTTCTTTCCCCGGCATACAATGCATGGTTTCACTCTTATACCCCTCACATTTTTGTAAATTTAATTAATTATACTTTGGAATTTTGTTGCTAATGAATTATGATTAGGGCATGAATGGAACCTAGTTGAGTAATATTGCACTCTATTTGGGACTTGGAACTAGACCTGATGTTCATGGGATTTAAACCCATTTTGAATGTTTGGTTAAGTACTAGTCTTAACCTACTCTGATCTAACCTCTAGACCTGATGTATCTTATTAAATCTTGACTATCTGGACTCAGACCTGATGCGATCATTGGATTGGGAGGGTTTGGGGTCAAAAATTTTCTACAAGTCTGTGTCTGGGTTGAGAATTACTAATACAAGCTGACCTGCTAGAGCCCTTACTACTGACTTTTTTGCATTACTTGGCCATTGCCGTTTAAGTTATTGTAGTTGGCCCCATGATGCTCTTTTCCTCCGATGCCACGTGTGGTTAATTATTGCTGGTGTTTCTACTGGAGTCACCTGTTAGATATGTGTGCCCTAGAAGTCAAAATTGGCTGACACTTGTAATACACTTCTAGGGGCAAAATTATAATTTTGACTATAAATAATAAAATGAGTTATTTTCTATTACATATGTGTATTTAGTGTCTGTGATACATCCTTTGAGTTAATGGTAATGATAATTCATATTTTCAAGAGTTGAAAATTTAAGACATGAATAATCATTATTAACTCATAAAATGCTCCCGACCATAGGATCATCACGAGGATGGTGATTGATCCGGAAGGTTGGTGTACAATCGCTTCTTCATAGTAGATGAGTCTTAGTCTACGGTGTAGAGACATCGGAGCGAGAGTATAGGTACTCGTTAGAGAACGAGAGCACTGAGCGTGACCACCTCGAGTAGTCATTAGGAAGTCTACCTTCTCGTCAATGACTGACTCGATGCTGCAGTAGTGTGTCTGGTTCTTTGACCTGAGGTGCATCGGCAGTTCACCTTGAGGGTGTTATAGTTTGACTACACCATTACTCGGTCTCCTAGCCATATGGAACCCTGAGGTGTATGTTGGCTATAGCATGTTCATTGTAGGAACTGGATTGCATCAAGATGGAATCTATCTACCTCGGTGGTAGAGGAGCAGCCCTATGATGATCATGAGAATCAAGTCCAGAAGCCCATGGCCATGGCAGAGAGTGAAATAATAGAAAGAGTTTCTATTTAGATTTTCACATTGGACTTGAATCGAATGATTACATCATATGACAGAGACTAGGGTTTGACGAGTTCACCTTAACCCTAATCTGATCGGGGCTCAAGATAGAAGAACTTAATCACACAGGTAGCTGCACCAAGAGGTTCGCATTCAGCTCTGATGGGTTGCCACCATATACTGCTAGGTGTCACTGGTGGATTTTGGGAGCAATTAGAATGATTTAGATGATCGATCATTCTAGCTGTTCGAATCAGAAGAGTTCTGATCCATCGAAAGGAGTTTCGATGATGTCGATGATAGAGATCATGACATATCCCATTACCATACAGAACTGAACCTAACTGGGTCACACAAACAAGGGTTTGAATCTGGTGATCATCAATTGAACTGATCTAGTTCAATTGATCTGAATGAGATTCAATTAGGTTCAAGAAAATCGTGCTAGCACTCGATTGAACCTAACGTTCTTCTTTTACTATCATAAATAAGTTGTCCTCTGACTGAGCCAAAGGAGTTTGTGCTCAATCAGAGGCCTTCATATGGTCTGACTGGAGGTTGTCCAAGTCAGAAAAGGTTGTCTTATTTTAAGTAAATTTAAGACATTACCTGCCATTTTTGGTCACCTGCCATTTCTTGTTCTTTGACTTTGGTCAAAAGTCTACCTTGACTCTTTGACCATTGAAATATTCTGACCACATGTCATGCACCTATTGGAGAGCTGGTGGGGGCTTGTCCCTCCTGAAACCTGGCAAGGAGGGGGCGCACGCCAAGGATGGCGTGCGCCCATGGATAGGGACGCCTAGGAGTCCCATACAGATGGGACTCCAGGTTGCCTTTTGGATTCAAATTAGGTGACCTTTATCTGTAGACTTTGATCAGTCTAAGGCGCCATCTAAGGATGGAATCTTTGGGGCTGTCATCTAAGATTGGAATCCAGGGATGTCTATCCCACCAATCAGATTTAGATCTGATTTCACAAAGGGTTGTGATTGGTTGGGAAGAAGAGGAGTTGGATCACAGCAGGGTCTATAAATAAGACCCTGCGCCCAACTCAAAAAAAGAGTTCCCCTTAGCCCACGCCCCAAGGCTGCCTCTCTCCCTCCTCCATGCCATCTTCTTCCCTCTCTCTCCTCTCCATGCCCAAAAAGTTTTGGACTTCAATTTGGTGCGATTCAGATCAAGAAAAGGCGATCAGAAAGCAAGAAGGCTGCGCTGCTGCAAAGGACGACTGCTGATCTTCAAAAGGAGTTTTGAAGATCCTCCAGATCAGATCCAGATCTGATTTTTGGAGAAAAGATAGAGAAGAAGAGGATCTCCAGATCCAGTCCGAGTGGATATCCGGTAGAGGCCAGGCATTTGCGTGGCTAGATCCAGAACCTTCCGCAATCAGCAGGATCATCAACAGGGTAATAGGATTACCCAAAATCAAGGTAAATTAAATTTAGATTTAATTTAATTTAATTTTTTTATTTATTAGAATATAAAATTAGATCTGAAAAATGTCAGATCTGATTTATATCTAAGAGAAAATTTTTGAAATATGCCTCTTGATCCAATCAGATTTGAACGAATCTGACTTGGAAAAATCTGATTTTTTCTTCAACTGGTATGAGAGTTAGGTTGCATAAAATTTATTTAGATCTGATTTTAATCTGATTTTAATTAGTGATTTCAGATATCACATGAGATGTGATCAGATCTAAAATCAAAAAATTAAAATTAAATTAATCTAGATCTAAAATGTATGAGATATGCATAACTAGATTCTAGGAATAGAATAGTTCTATAGTGTAGTCTAGTATAATCACAATTTTTATTTGATTAAATCATATTTTAGATCTGTTTATTTACTATTTTCTAATATTATAAATATTATTAATCAACATCTAAAAATAGAAAATAAATTAAATTTAATTTGTTCATATGAGATATGATAGATGCATGTTTAGACTAGTTGTAGAATAGTTCTACATAATTGTCTAGATTAGAATTTTATTTTGATTAGATCAAATTTAAATCTAATTTTTTAGATTATTATGAGATAATTTAGATCTAAAAATATGCATGCATGATACATGAGATGTATGCAAAATATGCCATGATTAGATCTAATTTTTATATGAGATATATGATATAGATCTAATTAGTTTTGTAGATTAGTTGTATGTTCCTGATTAAGGCGTTCCTCTTGGCCGTCCGGTCATAAGAACAAAGAAGGGTTTAAAGGCCCTCTCTCTCCCATTCGATGGGGTGTTCTTATGATGTGTAGGGGTGCTGTGCGTGTTCGTCCTTAATCAAGAAACCCAAAACTTACTTTCTGCAAAACCCTAGATCCTGAAACCCTAGGATTTATTGTGCATATTTTGTTTATGAACCCTAACTTAATTAAGAATTAAGATTTATGGAAATATCATATTAGGTCTAAAATTGAGAATTTTCAGATCTAAGACATATTCATAAAATACTGGGTTCGGGCCTTGGGTAGCTCAATTAGGTCTAAGCGGTTGATCAAACCGAATCAAGAGTTGGTTAGATGGGATCAACAATGCTTAAATTGACCAGCCCTAATAGGATTAAGTCTGGGTCAAGATCGAGTCACGATGATCAAGCAAGACCTAATTAGGCTCAGAGGTTAGAGTCTGGATTGTAGGCTAACCCAATTGGTTCTGGCTCAACAATTTGGTGTCTAAGGTAAGTTTGGCACATACGACCGACTGGTTTTTAATTGGAAGCTACTCGACCTGAATGCATTCTTGTACGAGTTAATGGCATATTCCTTCCACCGGTCTCACTTACCTGGCCATATCTGTTGACACAGTTCTGATCTGAGGTGGTCAATAATCCGAGCTAACCCATGCCACTAGGTTAGTCATAATTGTTATGACTATGCCAAGTCTAGTTTAATGAGACCTGAATCAATTCTCCCTAAGAAAAGATTAAGTCTGAGGTCTTCCACCATTGTAGATGTGCGGGCCCTTCCCGGGGTTGATTGTTCTCGGCTGGATACAGTGGCTCAGTTGCACCGGGAAGACGCAACCATGTCTATTAGGCATTGGATGCTATGGGCTGGAGGATGAGTTGGGCTCAATATTTCGGATACGGTGAGAGACTCAATTAGGAATCCCAGTCTATGCAAATGGTGGGTCTGACTTAACTAAGGAGTGGATCAATATTCCGGATACGGTGAGATTCATGAATTAGAGACCAAGTTTGGGTGCACCATGATTAGAGAATCATTGAACAAGAGTTGTTCACTCATTGGCTAACCCATCACCAATAACTGTTAGGTGAGGTGATGAGTCAGTTGGTGAGACCGCACCACCCACTAGAAATCATTAATCATGGAGATTTTCGCATCTCTACAGAGGGAGTGTAGGGATCCGAGAAAATAGTGGGAGCTAATTTGTTTAAAAATAAAATCTCCTAAACAAATTGGTCAAGTCAAAATTACAGTATCTAACTAGAATCTTTGACTCTCTACAGGAAAAATGTCTGCGTCCAACCCACTTGGCACGTATCCTGGACACACATAGACTGACTGGACCCAATTATAAAGATTGGCTCAGGAACTACAAAATTATTTTGGGTTCCGAGAAGTTAACCATGTATTGGACCAGGACCCTCCCACCTTACCAGCTCCGTCCATCCACTGAACAGAGAGCGTCTCTGGAAAAATGGATAGACGAAGATAATAAGGCCAGATACTTACATGTTGGGCTCGATGTCTGATGAGCTCCAGCGCCAACATGAAGATATCGGGACTGCTCGCCAAATGTTGGCTCACCTGCAGGAGATGTTTGGTGAACAGAGTCGCGCAGCCAAATATCAAGTCACGAAATGACTTTTTAAGGCTAAGATGCGTGATGGGCAGTCAGTCCAAGATCACTGTCTGACAATGATCAAGGACATGGAAGAGCTTGAGAAGCTCGGTGTGAAGTTGGACTTGGATCTGCAGAATGATATTATTCTGCAATCCTTGACTGATGCATATGGGCAATTCATCATGAATTACCACATGCATAAACTTCAAAATTCCTTGGCCGAATTAATGAATATGCTGGTTACCGCTGAGCTTTCTATGAAAGGTTCTAAAGGCTCAGTTCTTGCTATGGAACGGACTTCTTCCAAAAGAAAGTCTTATGGAAAGAAAAAGAAGTCTGTGAAAAAGCAAAAGGTGAAGAAGGAAAAGAAGAAAAAGGCAAGAAAAGGCAAGAAGAAGGCCGATGGCAAAGGAAAGTGTTTCCATTGCAACAGCGACGGCCATTGGAAGCGGAACTGCCCTACTTACCTGGCCACCCTGAAGAACAAGAAGGAAGGTCCTTCTGGAGGTATGCTCGTTATTGAGTCTAACCTTACGGTTTCTTCTGCATCCAGTTGGGTGCTTGACTCTGGTTCTAGTGCTCATCTGTGCACTTCTATGCAGGGTCTTGAGGATAGCAGGAGGCTGAGGGATGGAGACATGATCCTACGCATCGGTAATGGAGCAAGAGTTGCTGCAGTAGCCGTGGGAACATACCCTCTTCGATTACCATCTGGTTTAGACTTAGTTTTGAAAGACTGTTATTATGTGCCTGCAGCTAGCAGGAATTTGATTTCTGTTTCATGCTTAGCACAAGAAGGCTTATGTGATTACCTTCTTTAAGGACCATTGTAACATTCTTTATGAAAGAAATAAAATTGCAAATGGTTTCCTTATTAATGGTCTTTATCAGCTACATATTGATGTACCTGTTTTTAACTATCGAGCAAAACGTGAATGCCAAACGACCTAGGGATAGTCCAAACGATAGAGATATCTATGGCACCTGAGATTAGGTCATATAGCAGAAGATAGGATCAACAAATTGGAGAAAAATGGGCTATTGAGTCCATTGACTTTCGAGTCATATCCAACTTGTGAATCTTGTCTTCAAGGCAAAATGACTAAACTCCCTTTTGTTGGACATGGGGAGAGGGCCACAGATCTCCTTGCCCTAGTACATACTGATGTGTGCGGCCCATTTGATGTGCCGGCTAGAGGCAATTTTGTCTACTTCATTACCTTTACCGATGATCTGTCTAGGTATGGGTATGTGTATCTTATGAGACACAAGTCTGAAGCTTTTGAAAAGTTCAAAGAATTCAGACATGAAGTAGAAAAACAAACTGGAAAAACCCATTAAGGTTCTTCGATCAGATCGAGGAGGTGAATACCTTAGCCGAAAATTCCTAGACTATCTCAAGGAAAATGGCATAGTCTCTCAATGGACTCCACCAGGAACACCTCAACTCAACGGGGTTTCAGAATGGAGAAATCGGACTCTATTGGATATGGTTCGATCCATGATGAGCTTCACAGACCTCCCTGATTTTCTTTGGGGACACTTCATTGTTAACTTCAATTTATCTACTGAATAGGGTTCCCTCTAAAACCGTTCCTACCACACCGTATGAGATATGGCACGGTAAGAAACCAAGTCTGAGTCATCTCAGAATTTGGGGTTGTCCGGCTCATGTCAAAAGACAACAAGCGGACAAGTTAGAGTTTAGGTCCTTTAGAGCTCGATTCATAGGATATCCTAAAGAGTCATTAGGATACTATTTCTACATTCCAGAAGACCACAATGTGATTGTGAGTCGACATGCCATCTTTCTTGAAAAATAGTTTATTCAAGATAGCGGCATTGGAAAGCAGATTAAGCTTGATGAGAAAGTCTCACAAGTACAACGAGCTAAGGACCAATTGGAACCAAATCAGGTTGAGCCAATAAGAACACTACCTCCTCCACCTCGTAGATCGGAAAGAGTTTTCCCGTCCCCCTGAAAGATACTTAGGTATTATTTCAGAGGAAGTAGAGGAAAATGTTCCTCGTAGGTAATGGTGCTCATGGTGATGATCCCAAAACCTACAACGAGGCGATATCAGATATCGACTCCGAGAAATGGCTAGAGGCAATGCAAGTCAGAAATTGACTCGATGCACTCAAACCAAGTCTGGACCTTGGTAGATCCACCAGAAGGTATAGTACCTATTGGGTGTAAATGGATCTTCAAGAGAAAGATTGGTGCAGATGGGAATGTGGAGACATTCAAGGCTAGACTAGTGGCAAAAGGTTATAGTCAACGCGAAGGCATTGACTATCAGGATACCTTTTCCCCAGTAGGCTATGCTAAAATCCATCCGCACATTGCTTGCCGTTGCAGCCTATTTCGATTATGAAATATGGCAAATGGACGTGAAAACGGCATTCTTAAATGGATATCTTGAGGAAGATATCTATATGGAACAGCCGCTAGGTTTCACATCCAGTGATACTGATCACAAGGTTTGCAAGCTGCAAAGGTCCATATATGGACTTAAGCAAGCATCTCGGAGCTGGAACACTCATTTCAATGATGTGATCAAAAAGTTTGGTTTCATCAAAAATGAAGAGGAACCATGTGTTTTCAAAAAGGTCAGTGGGAGCGCTGTTGTCTTCCTCGTATTGTACGTGGATGACATCCTCCTTATTGGGAATGATATTCCCATGTTGACATCAGTCAAAATGTGGTTGTCCAAGGAATTCTCCATGAAAGACCTAGGTGAAGCATCCTTTATTCTAGGAATTAAGGTCTATAGGGATAGACCGAATAGGATGCTAGACTTTCACAGAAGATGTACATAGAGGAAAGTACTAAAGAGGTTTAGTATGGAAAACTCTAAGAGGGGATTAATACCCTTCAGACATGGTATTCATCTTTCCAAGAAGATGTGCCCTAGCACACCTGAGGAAATAGAACGCATGAGCAAGATCCCTTATGCTTCTGCAATAGGGAGCCTCATGTATGCCATGCTATGTACACGACCTGATATAGCCCATGCTGTGAGTGTCACAAGCAGATATCAGTCAAATCCAGGTGAAGAACACTGGACTTCTGTGAAATGTATCCTTAAGTACTTGAGAAGAACTAAGGATATGATGTTGGTCTTTGGTAATGGAGAACTCCAAGTCCAGGGATACACAGACTCGGATTTCATGTCCGATATAGATGATCGAAAGTCGACATCTGGGAGTCTGTTTGTGTGCAATGGTGTCAGTTCAGCTGGAGAGTTCCCGACGGAAGTTTACTGCCCAAGATTTTCCTTACAGAGTGGCTCGTTGTGGGCAGAAAAGCTGTAAAAGAGAGCAGAGCTGCAGAAACGACTGCTGATCTTCGAAAGGAGATTCGAAGATCCTCCAAATCAGATCCAGATCTGATTTTTGGAGAAGAAAGAGAAGGAGAAGATCTCCAGATCTAGTCCGAGTGAATACCGGTAGAGGCTAGGCGTTTGCATGGCTAGATCCAGAACCTCAGGCAATCAGCAAGATCATCAAAGGGTAATCGAATTACCCAAAACCAAGGTAACATTAATTTAGATTTAATTTAATTTAATTTTTTTATTTATCAGATCATAAAATCAGATCTGAAAAATGTCATATCTAATTTGGATCTAAGAGAAAATTTTTGAAATATGCCTCTCGATCCAATCAGATTTGAACGAATCTGATCCGAAAAAATCTGATTTTTCCTTCAGTCACCATCATCATTTTCATCACCTCCACCACCAATTAAGCCATTTAACTATATATTGTTCCTTTGTCCTTGGTCAGGACTCAGGAGAGATTGTTACTGATATCATGGATGTTTTAATTTTCTATAGATACCTATGCATGGAATATGGATGACATGGAAGCATATAATAATGATGCCATATACGACGTTCATCACAAATTCTTTCTGTCAAGCTTGCCTCTAGCACATTACAGCAACAGAGTATGTCTTATAGTTGGACTAGAAGGCCTCCCACAAAGGCTTGTCCTGGTTTGAAGCTGAGTTGGTGTGGTATTTGTATGGTCCTGAGTTAGTCTTAGACAACCACTAAAACAAGAAAGAGTAGAAAAATAAAAAAATTAAATGCTAAAAATTAAAAAAATTAGTGTTCCGGGACACCAAGCCATCCTAAATGTTAAGATGCATTAGTCCCAATCTGTCCTGCAGGAAAAAATGGGACAAGTTGGTCTAGAGAGACCTATGGTCTTGGATGTGCCCCAAGATATGATATCTCTCCTGTCCGATCCAGGGCAGACCAGGTTGGACTAGGTCTTGAGTCCTTTCTCACTAGTAGAGCATGTGATCTAGTATTTAGTTAACATGCCAAGGAGGTTTCACTGTTATTTGGACAGCATACAAGGATTGGAACAATCAAAAGCCATTTCTACCGTTATTAAGCTGGAATACTAAGCCAAAACACTCTTTGCACTTTGCAGTGCCTATGCTCCCTATGTGGACATGCTGATACAGTAAATTTTGAAAAAGGTAGGATACAATACAGCTAGGATACGATAATGAGTAACTATATTTTTTTGCATGTATGTAGAAAGACATCATTAAGCATAGCGGCTTAATGATTCCAAGCGGAAAATTATTGGCATGGAAGGTAAAAACCTCACTGCTCTTTCTTTGCCATTGCAGAAGTGGCTGAAAGTCACCAAATGAAAAGAGCAATCCTTTTTTTAACAGCAAGATGCTGTTTTACAATAAGTAATTGAATAAGTAGAATCTTTTAAATATTCGTACCACTACTTTATAAATTCAATAAAATAAAACATTAATATGAAATTTTGAATAAGCTAAAATTATGAAACCTTCCTATGTTATTTGAGAAGGCATGAATCAAGTGCATGCAATGAGCATCAGTACATTACAGGCGCTTCATTGTTGAAACAAATTTTTCTCAAAATTGTTGTATTTTAAAGAAATTGTAAGTA
Source organism: Cocos nucifera (assembly GCA_006176705.1). Classification (NCBI taxonomy): domain Eukaryota; kingdom Viridiplantae; phylum Streptophyta; class Magnoliopsida; order Arecales; family Arecaceae; genus Cocos; species Cocos nucifera. The sequence goes on along the minus strand of QRFJ01000154.1, from coordinate 1,819,387 downwards.
ACAAGAAGTTGGAAATAACAAGAAAAATACATGGAAATAGAAAACCAGAAGAAACCCTAAAACTAGCAAAAAACACAAAACCATAAAAATGGTGCAGGTGTCATTATCAGTACCACGAACGCTCCAAGTGTTCCTTTTTTTTTTTTTTTTTGATCCTACAAACACTGTAACCACACTACAGTCTTAAACAACAACAAATATGAAAAAAGAAAAAATAAAAAGGGTTAGCACTTGCACCGTACTGGGTTGTCACCATGTATTATTTGTCAGTACAGAAGCATGGTAGCACTTGCACCAACCACACTCCAACCAGTACCAGCAGTGATACTGGTACTTCAAATCTTGGTTCTTGGTTATCAATCATTTTCACATTTCACATCATCTTTATGAAGGAATCGAAAATGATAATGTTTTTGTGGCATGAATATTGGAATTGTATATTAAATGCTTAATAATTTATCCATTATTAAACTTCTGGAGGAAGGCACTTATATATGTTTATATATACACACATTTTTATATATGTGCATATATATGATGTTTCTTTTAGTCTTTTGTGTAAATATTTTAGGCTGATGGTAATGTTGCTTTTATGTCAATGTAGTGCTCCTTCTTATGTTATTGAGGTGGCATCGAAGTCAAATGTTTTCTCATCACAATTACATGGTTCATCAGGGTGAGCTTCAAACTCAGACATTATTGTTATCAATTTTTTTAAGCTAAATGGTTGATAAGGTCGAATGTTACTCAGTTGATGTTGATCATGTGTGATTAAATAATGTTGATTAATATTCCTAGTTACTTATTTTTTATTTGGCTTCAGGGTACTTTCCCCTCTCCATGTCAATGCTTATAATACATAATAGATTTTTGTTAAAAATTACCCTATATTTTCTCCCTCTTTTTTTTCTTATTTTGAAGAGTGGTAGGAGGAATGCTCTCATTTGCACAGGCAACCTTTTCCTTAAAATCTAGCAAACCACTATACTGATGCATTCTCTGTTGTCTTTTGCTATTGTACGTTACTATGTTCTCAAAATCATGCTCTTGATGTTGATGGAACATATGGCATTTAATGCCACCTTCCTATTACTATTTGCTCCATGTGCTTTCTTCTTTGTAGCTAACAACATATATTGGATTTTCTCACCTATCTCGTGGTGTGGCTCCAGTACCGCATATTTATTTATTTATTTATTTATTTATTTATTTTTTGCATCTCATTATGATATTTTATATGCTCGTCAGTTTATAGGTTTTATTTCTTTTCGTATTTTGATTGCATGTCATTGGATGGTTCCTTCTTTTCTTAATGTTTGTTGCATAAGACTCATACAGGGTTAAGGAACTTGTTACGATTCATTCATCCTTTGACACTTCGTGGATTATCTCGTGTTAATTTGATCTTTTGTGCAAAAGGTTAGGTTGCCTTCCCCAGTGTAGAGTTGTTAAAATCTAGAGGGTTTGATATTGTTGCAATTTCCACTTTGATGAACTATATTTGCAACTTGCAAACTATATCAGTAGGGCGTGTTTTTTTTATTAGCTATGTTCCAACACTATTTGGCTGAACTGTCATGGTATTTAGTTTAATCATGTGCATGAACATGTCCTGTTTGAGGTTAGTGTTATTACTTCCTACCATAACGTTGTCTACAAATTTATGTCCTCATATGCTTGGGCAAATTGGTAGTATAAAGTGGAAGGCATCTTCATGTATTTCAACTGCTCGACACTTGTATAAAATGCCCTACTGATTCTGAACTGAAGTCGTTCCCACTTCTGTTGAATAGTCGCATTTTGTTTCTTATTCTTGCTAGGTCAATGCTTCATTTGTTCTTTTCTTCTTCATACTCATGGGCTTCTTCACACCATTTGGTGCATCCTCTTCAGGTTTCTCTTTGATTAAGGGTCAATGACTTTATTCTTCCATGATCTCAGAATCACTACCTACACTTCCTCTCCTATTTTCCAATGTTTGCTTAGTCTTCTTATTCTGTCTATCTCCCATCACATACCTCTCTTTGTTGCACTGTACTTGTATCTTTGAACCATTGCTTATGGCTCATGTTTATTTTTATTGTTATCCTGTATGTACTCCATTGTATTTGATGCCCTTGTTGGAGAACTGTAACTTGCTGATTTGGTGATATTTCTGACTTTGTTATCATTGTATTTATCTTCCTCTTTTTATTCTCTGAGGCGTGGCAGTTTTTTTTTTTCAGTGGCACATGGTTGCTTTCAGGAGGGCTTCCTAGGATGCTCTTGGTTGATGGTGGGGAAAGTGAGGAGTGTTTGCCACTGACAACTTCAGGCACATTTTCATCTTTTGCAATTTATTCTAAGCTTATCCCCTTGTGTATATTGTTGCTCATGTTACTGCTATTGTGCTATATATAGCTTGTTGTGTCCATAAAATGTTGTTATAGCAAGCCAAACTTTATATCTTTCTATTTGATTTTATTACATTTGTCCATTAGCTTTGTTTGAAAGTTTTTGCATCTGATGCAAACTTGCTTTGACGTATGTAAAATATTAGATCTTATCATTTGAACCATGTTTACAAATGAACAACATACAATATAGCTTGCTATGTCCATCAAATGCTGTTCTAGCAAGCCAAACCTTTTTTCCCCTTTGGTGCTGTTTCTTGTTGGTTTGGTTTCTGATGAAATTGATCTAATTTCCATATGTTACCGGTTGTGTTTTTTTTACTGATTCTGCATATGCTAATCTGTGGGTTTTTTTTTTTTTTTTTTTTTTAATTTTTTTTTTTTTTTTTGAAAATGTAGGCGTTATCTCGATGCATCACTTTGCTTGATGGTTTATAGGTCTTATTTGGATGCCCAAATAGGATTTTCCAAGCTATCCCTTTGTAGTGGGAGCTGGCTAGCTAGGGATTTGAGACTTTGACTGATTGTGGAGTCCCAAAAGGATATAAAAATCCATATAGAAAGATGATTTGTGGTAAACCATAACGCTAAGGATTGGGTGGCAGATCAGTGCATCTGGCCCTGCCTATTGTGAAAGAGGGAGAAGGGGGTGTTAAGCCTGATATATGTTGTTGACTCGGTTTTTAGCAACTTGAACTTTTGATGTGGTCCTGCCTATTGTGAAAGAGGGAGAAGGGTTGTGTTAGGCCTGATATACATTGTTGGCTCAATCCATAACAAATTGAACTTTTGAGGTTTACCTGTTAGTTAACATTGTATCAAAGCAAGGTTTGCTAGAGAATGTGAGTTCAAATCCCTTTTAAGCAAATCATTTATTTACTTAACTGGACTATATATTGGACTAGTTTTAGTCGTCTGTGTGACCTGGGTAACTTTATTTATTTATTTTTTTTGGGGATGCTTTATTGGCTCATTCCGTAACAATTTGAGCCTGTGGGGTTCAGTTATTAGTTAGCAGTCCCCAATTCTCTCTCATGCTGGCTCCTTGCCTTGGGCAGCTCTCATCTTAGGATATATCTTTGCAAACATGACAGCAGAGCATCCAAGCAGATGCAAAGAATTCAAATTTCCTAGACTAGATTTTGGTATTTGCATTGCACTTGGTGTGTGTGATGCACATAAGAAGAAATGAATTAGTCTCAATCTGATTTGAGATAAATAAATGTATCCTTATGTTTTATTTTTTTCACTTCTGTTGTTTCATGAGCGAGAATGTGCCAAATGAAGAATGGTGAACCTAGTAAAAAATAAAAGTATATGTACTAGGATGCCCTAAGGATGATTGGAGAGCTCGAGGGTGGATCTGGGAGGACTGTCAGACAGCTTGTCCAGGAATCAGATTTATAAACTCCTGATGAAATTCTTTATATGATAATGCATACTTGTATTTCCTTATATTTCAGCTGAATCATTATTTATGTTCATTTGTTTGTTTATCTCTCCATTTCTTTGATAAATCATTGTATCAATGCAGTCCTTGATTTCACTGTTGCACTTTTGGAAAAAGGGGCAGCTGATAGTATGGTTTCTGCTTTTGTTGTATTTTCTCTTCAATATGTACTGGTTAATCATATGCATTGGAATTACAAGTTGAAGTATGATCGCTGGAAAGTGACATTGAAGGTACCTCTCTCTCTCTCTCTCTCTCTCTTTCTCTCTCCATCCATCTATATCTATCTATATAAATCTTTATTTTTATTGTTCAACTCTTTTTCTCTGGGAGTTTTGACTAGTGCTTGGTGATGATTATATTTTTTGATATCTTGCGGTTAAGTGCTGGGATTTTTTTTGTTTTTTTCATTTTTTATTTCTGAAACTCTATATGTGAAGTTCTACATGTTAGACCATGATATTGTTGGGTTACCATGTCGATTGTCGTTGAAAAGTGATTTGAGTTAACATGGTTTTGAGTAGGTGTTAGAAGTGATGAAAAGCTGCATAAAAGCAACCCAGGTTTCGAATAAACTTGGATACATGATTCGGGACATTATAATTTATGACTCCTCAGTCCACAACATTCTTTGTCAGGTTATGTGTATTTCAAGGCAAGCATTGGAGGTTAGTACTGCTGTTTTCTGTCAATCTTTACCATGCATACACATTAAATTCTGAATTCTGAGCTTTTTCTTGTTTTCAATTTTTTAAAAAATAGCAATTGTATATCAGTCGCCATTATGAGCTAAAGGAGATTGAAGATGTACAGCTTGCTGTGTGCTCTGCATTTGATATAGTGCACTCCATTCTGGCAGATCTATCAGAGGTAATTTTGGTTCCTGCTAATAGCATTATCAAATATTCATTACTTGTTTATCAGACTTTCTGGTGTTAGTTGCTAGCTGAGTGGTGAACATAATATGAATCTCTTAATTTCTGCCAAGATTATTTTCCACATTCACATGTTTTATGCTTAACTTTCTGTGTGATCTTCTAAGTCTATTGGGTTACTTGACTTATGATGAGCACATAGTTGCATGGTCTAAAATTATAGTTCTAACAGTTATATGACCAATAGCTGTATGGATCATTACATTGTGCATGACATGTAGTGCAAAGAGGCTAAGGAGCATATGATATACTGTGGAGATGGTTTCCAGAGATGTCTGGAAAAATCAGGTCTCTGAAAAATCAGGTAATCCAAAGCTAAGAGTGCATAAATTAAGGAAAAGTTAGGAGTAGCAAGAAATGGCAATGTAACAAAGAATATTGTTTTAAGATGCTTTCATCATGTAAAATATTTTCCAACTTCATGTACAGGAAGGAACCTGAAATATGCTTTCCTGTTTGCCCTCGGATGGGATCAACTGCCATGTAGGATCCATTTAGCTTCTCATATACTGATGGAATCTTGGGATAAGCCTTAGTTTTCATGCTATCTTGAGTGAATTTTCCTATTTGAGGTTGGCTTGGCATGTTCTCTTAGTGTGAAATTCTAATCCTTCACTAAGAATGAGATCAAAACATGACTAAACCTTCAATTTGTTACTGTAGTTCTTATTCTGGTGCTATTTATAAAAGATACAGCCTCTTGTATGATACATTCTGATATATTAACTATTGGCTACTACGATTGTAAGATTACTCCGGAACATGTTGAACTAAAATAGTTTTGGTGATGTTTTCTTGGCTTTGGTCATTGTTCCATCAATGTAGTTGAGATGAATGAATTTTTAAGTGCTATCATACCAGTCAAGTTCAGAGGCAGCTATTGATCTTCTACGTTTATCCATATTGCATATTATGAGACTTATTTATCCTGTAATTACATGTAAATCAAGTCCTTGTATCAAATGATCTGAAAAATACAATCTCGAACATCTTTTAGGTTACATTTTGTTTTTATCTACTCTGTTTCATGTTTATTATTTCTTTGATGGGTCTTCCGTTTTGCTGAAATGTGATTTGTTCATTGAATATCTTATTCCCTTTTGTGCAATATATAACAATATTAACTGTTGCCTTTTCTGGAAAATTTCAGGAAACATTTACCAACATACCAGCCTTCATCCAGACAATGCTTTCATCTACAACTAAACCAATGCCAGTTGTTACAGCAGCAGTTTCATTGATTTCCTTTTCTCGTAATTCTGTAAGCCCAACTTTGTGCTGTATTCCTCTTTTGAGTTTGTAAGTTCATTTTCTATGTTTCTTTTATCATTTCAATATGCATCTCTATGTAAAATTTCTTTAAAATATACAGGTTATATTTATTAAATAGGAATGGACTTGCATCTATTGATTTATAGAAAGGTTCAAAATCAAGTTTGCTGGCACTACATTGGTATCATCGGTGCTGTCTGGTATTGAATGATACTACCTGGAAAGCAATTTTTCCATTTGTAGAAAGGTTCAAAATCAAGTTTGCTGGCACTACATCGGTATCTATCAGTGCTGTCTGGTATTGAATGATACTACCTAGGAAGCAAATTTTCCTGTTCTCCACCTTTTGAAGGTTGGAACAATCTGGGAGTAGGCAGACCAACACTAGGACTAATAGGAGAAACTTAATTACGTAATTATCATTTTAGGAAATTTTCTTTTATTTTCTTTATTTTTGTTTACTTAAAAGTATTACATGTAAGGAACAACTACCTATTCAAGTTCAATGAAAGTACTCAAAAATTCGAATTTCCTAGGAATAAGAGTTGATTTCTCATCTTTAGTTCAAATTCTAGATCTTTGGGGTTGGGTCAAAACTTCAACTTTTAAATGCAAAGGTATTTCTTAAATCTTAAGTTCTATTAAATCTTTTTCAATCATACACTACTAAAACCCAAAAAAATCTGGTGAGAAAAGCCATATATTTTAGCCTTCAAAACACCCCACCAAAAATGACATTAAACAACACTAAACACTTCCTTTGCTCATTTGTCAAATCAATGCTAACACTAAATATTCATCATAAATGCACTAGGATCTTCAGTATCATTCATTAATTTATTGATCTTCATTAGTCTACATATATTTGAATTGTCTTTGAGCACATGTAGTATTCCGGAGTAATGTGGTAAGTGGAAGTTATGTACAAATTTAGTAATTAAAAAATTAAATTGCACATCAAATTATCATTTTAGGAAATTTTCTTATATTTTTTTAAATTTTCATTTACTTAAACTATTACATGTAAGTAAGGAACAACCACCTATTCAAGTTCAATGAAAGTACTCAAAAAATCCGAATTTCCTAGGAATAAGAGTTGATTTCTCATCTTTAGCTCAAATTCTAGATCTTTGGGGTTGGATCAAAACTTCAACTTTTACATGCTAAGGTATTTCTTAATTGTTAAGTTCTATTAACTCTTTTTCAATCATACACTGCTAAAACCAAAAAAAATCTGGTGAGAAAAGCCATATATTTTAGCCTTCAAAACATCCCACCTAAAATGACATTAAACAACACTAAACACTCCCTTTGCTCATTTGTCAAATCAATGCTAACACTAAATATTCATCTTGAATGCGCTAGGATCTTCTGTATCATTCATTAATTTATTGATCTTCATTAGTCTACATATATTTGAGTTGTCTATGCGCACATGTAGTTTTCCAGAGTAATGTGGTTATTGCAAGTTTTGTATTAATTTAGTAATTAAAAAATTAAATTGCACATCAAATTGGATGACTCAAGCATTTGATCAATGCACTTAACCATATTTTTGCAAAAGTATTAAAGCAATAAAACATTAGGGAAAAGGCTGAAAAACAAATCTTTTTGGCTGTAATAGGCCATACCAAGTGAGGTTTGCAATCTCAGTACCAGTATCCTGTGCTTGTATCATGTTGGTGCATTGCTAGTACGTTCAATATGGGACCTATTCAACACACTGGAATATGGTACACCCCTTGTATGAGTATCGATGCCGCATTGGTGTAGTGCAGTACGCCCAACGTGCACTCCAAGATAGTGAACCTTGATATCAAGGGTGTGGTAGCCATATTAAAACATATCTATTTGTACCCTTGGTTGATATGTTGTGTAGTATGGCATGTATTTTGTTGATTGATCATCTTTGTGATGTCAATTGGCCATCCTTACCATTCTTATGTTCAAGATTAGGATTCTGTTCTTATAATAATTATAACCGTTGAAAGTGCTTGATGCAATGAGAAATGGAAGAAGGGGCAATTTGATTGGAGTTATGCTTCAAAGATCAACATGCAAATAGAAGAAAAATGGATTGAAGAATCCTTCACCTGATGAAAGAAATTCTCTTGTAAAGAATTTTATTTGTATCTCAAAGGCTGTGCTTACGATGGGTTATGCACATACGTATAGAATATGATACCCTAACCCTAATTTGAGCATTAAACCTGATACAGAATCATACTTGAAATAGGACTCGACAATAAGAAAACATACTAGAATTACTCTATAACAAATATGGAAACCTAGCTAAAATTTGTTTACTACAGTCTTCACCCGCAAATCTGCTAGCTCCTCTGACACTTGGCATGGTCTAGGTGGTCATAGTACTTGTTGGTTACACCTTGTGCTGCATCAGTGCTCCCCTGCATGCTATGGAGCAATTTAGCAATCATGGTGACAGTGTATCTTGACCTCAATTTAAATACGCATGCATGTGCTTAATATTAAACATTCACTATTGCACTAATTTGTAGTGAAGAAGTGACAGTTGTTTGTTTTGATTTCTTCAATCTACTTTGATACTATTGTCTAATCCTTTCTATTTGGAAATGTTAACTTGTTTAATAAGATGGAGGCAGCATTTTCTGAAAAAAAAATTCAAGCAGTGTAGTTCCTTTTCTTTTTCTGGTCAAACATAAGCAATTATGATTTGGAAAGCATGTTGTATGGTAGGGGGTTGAAAAATAGAATTTATCGGGTCAGGTTATCTTTATATTTATTATGGGTAGTTTAAGCATTGGTTAGAAACTTAGAATAATTTTGTGGATGTCTAGTGAGTTGACTTCATCTGTAGCTCCTGTGTTCGCAACATTGAGCAAATTGGACTTGTAATTGGCTCAGTATAATCTGGTATATCTTGCTGGTATTGCATGCCACATGTGCAAAGAATCAAGTCTGTTAATAGTTAATACCATTGTGGATATTCATTCTGAAGTATGCTTTGACATTGTGCGAGTTCATCACTGGACAAGGTTGGGTTGCTGTGACATATCAAGGGGCCTGATTGGGCTATGCGTTGTAGTAGAGGTCACAATTTCTAGGGAGGACTTAAATAGATTAAGCTAGCTGTTGTGATATATTTAATCTTTTACATTATGTGCCAGTTCATTGGTATGATTCATAGGCATAGCTACTGTAGGTGATGTCGTGCCTGAGTTGAGTTTTCCAAGAGAGATGCTTATCGTTTTCCCTTTTATCAGAACTGCCTTTTGGCTATCCTTTTTTTTTTCCTTATCTATAATATGAAAGTATCATGGTATCATATCAAATTGTATCTCAGGGACCCTAAGCACTCACCTATTATGCTCTCTTGTCTAATCTAACACGATAAATTCATACTTTGGTTCAGTTCTATTGATGAATTACCCAATTTCCGCATCAAGAGTACTGAGGTTAATCTCACTAAAATACTAGAACCTGGCAAAAAGTATCCCTTGTGGTCTTTTCACCTTAATTTTATTGCTCATTTTTATTATTATCCTTTTCAATCATGGGCAATCATTTTATATTGGGACTTGGGAGGTGTTATTGGTGTTCATTAGCCTAAGAGTGAATACTCTTTGTGGGGAACCTTTTGCCTGAGTAATGAGGTGCTATACCTTAGCAATATTGATTTTTTGATGTTGCAACATTTGTTTGTGGCCTGTAACATTAAATATGAACTAAGCATTAATTAAACCTGTGCTTAGGTGTTTCATGCTAATATTTACATATGTACATATTGCAGTAAATAGTTTAAACATTCACATATGGTGTTTTTTTTATTAGAGTGATTATTTTTTTTTTTAAAAAAAAGAACTTGCTTCTGATTCTTGAAGTATGCGCACATTTACTCTTGTACACATGCAAAAAGAGAGAAAAGAACGCTCAGACAAAAGCAAGAAATCCTTTTTCGCTTAAATATTCCTTTTAAATATTATTATATTAGAAACAACTTATCCTATTGTTAGATGTATTGCTCTGAATTTTTATGAGAATGGTTTCCCACAGAAATGAGTACTACATTATTGGTGTCATCCTTCTAAAGAGGTTGCTTAAAGGAGGATACCTAATTTATTTGTAATATTGGTAGTAAGGTTGAGCTAGCATCCTCCTAGTGGAGTTGAGGCTTTGATCCTAAAAATGCAAAACCAAAGATTATTTAAGTTGAAGATCAACAACTTTGGACATAATTTACAATAGATAAATTATGTCAAGACAAAACCAAGTGTTGAAAAATTCTTATATAGCATTAAAAAGGTGGATGATTTTGATTGTGAGACATGGTAATATGGTGGTATAGCCAATGCACTTCAATATTTCTTAAGTAAGATTTGGGTTTTGGACTCTCTGTTAATATGATCTAGCATATATATATTAGTGTAATTCAATCAGCAGACGTAAGACAACTTAGACACCTTTTGTCTTCCCTGAGTATTTAAATATTGGGATCATGATCCAAAAACACACTTCTTCAATTTTAGACACCAATCATTGATTTTGCACTATTAGGATTGGAACCCTTCTTATCAGGAGAATATTAGTGAGGATCTCTCTCTCTCTCTCTCTCTCTCTCTCTCTCTCTCTCTCATAAATACACCCATATTGAGACACGTGCGTGTTCATGAACATATGTATAGCATGCATAGATAGTTGGACTGCGCACTTTGTTAATATATGGTAGTGGTAGTTAACAACTTCATATTCATCCACATGCATCATGATTTTTACATGAGTAAATATTCTTGCAGTGATAATTGCAATATTCTTAAAGCTAATTTAGGTAAAAATCTTAGCACATACATAGCCAAGAAGTTAATTCCACAATCATACGAACTAGCACTTATGTGGTCTCTCTCTCTCTCTCCCCGTCTGCGCGCGCGCGCATGCATAAGCAATGCATAGCTTAGGAATATCCAAATCATATGATTTTTTGACAGTTTAGAGATAGATCATGTGCAACAGCTCAAATAGTCAATACCATGCCTCCAGGCATTGGATTAAGACCCACCTCATCTTGGTTGTTGTGTGGGCATTCACATATTATCTCTTACATGTATATGTGTGTGTGTGTGTGTGTGTGTATAAAATGTATATATGAACCAGGCCAACAATTGAATTTTGGGACTGGATCTGGCCAATGGATTGGCATGGATCTTGATGCTCTAATGCTTTTTCATTCTCTCCTCTCCGACTCGCTTTGTTATTGTGAAAGGAAAGAAAAGGGTCAAATTGAAGAGAGGCATACAACTCTCCCGCTCTCTACACTCTCTCCTACTCTTTCTTCCTCTCTTCTTTCTTTGCAATCTCTCTGCCCCTTTTCTCTCTTCTGCTACTGTTGGAGCGGAATCTGGTTGACGCCAGAACTGGCTAGAGCTGGAGAAGTCGAGGTCACCACCGGGACATGCAAAAAAAGTCCAAATCGGAGGTAGGGTGGTTCCGGCAAGACCCTCTGACGGTCAAGTCAGCTCTTCCGGCCAACAAAAATGGAATGCTCAGTAGAGAAAGTAGTAAAGTGTCGAGAAGAAGAAGAGAACTTAGGGAAGAAAGCATATCTAGAGGATTTCTTATATAGGCAGAGCTTGTAACAAACTAATAGTGACGGCCGTAACCGCATGGTAGTGAGCCATTCAGGGCCATGTGAAGTTTGTTACAGAGGATAGTGTATGTTGTCGTGATGTGCCAGCTGGAGTTCGGATGAGGCGGCTGTAGGCGATGGAGCGTCCCTCACTGATGTTGTTTCAGAGGAGCTCGGAGGTTCTCGAGATCAGTTGTGCGTGGGTTGTTATTCGCCATATTGAGAGTCAGCATTGAGATCCTTTTAAGCAGCTAGAAGTTCAAAAGGAGTTCGACGGAAGGAGAAATCCGAAAGAGGTCCGACTGGTGGAGAAGTCCGAAGAGAGCTTACGAATTCGGTTGAGGTTCAATCTTGGTCATCACTACCGGACGGGATCATTCAGCAATCAGATATCTGGCCGAACTTCGATAGGAGCGGGTTCGCCCCCAACAATACTTTCTACCAATCCTTAGAGATCTTCCTCCCCTCTCCTGAGATCTCTCTACTTCCATCTTCTCTCTCCTACTTTGATGTTCGGACCGCCTCACTCCAAACAAGGAATTCTTCCCTCGTCCCCCTTTCATTTCTTTGCTTGATATCTCTCTCTGAAATCTCTTCTTCTTTTTCTCGGAATTGACTTCTTCTAACCTTAGATTCAAGAAGCCGAGGAGCATAACCCACTGCCTTCTTTGCCATCTTCACATCCCTCCATCTCGTCTTATAGAAGGAGATAACTTAGCAGGAAATAAACAGTTAGGGTTAAGAAATAAACAGGAACACAAACTTATGGTTTATTGGATAAGCTGAAAAGCAAGATCTCATCTTTGACTTCCTGCTTCCCAAATTTGAGCAAACACTTAGCATGTAGAGATAAAGATTTCAACAGCCAGAATAAATATTACTTGAAATGATAATATCAAGTTCAGAATAGTAGCATCAGAGTTGCAGAAATAAGCAGCAAAAGTTTGGAAACATGATGGTTAGATCAGGCCTTCTTCATAGTAAGTAGCAATGAAGAAGGGTAAGGAGATAACTTAGGACAGAATAAACAGTTAGCATTACATAGTAAACTGTAACATTGCTGTAGCAAATACCTATAGTCTATTGGATAAATGGAAAAAAGCGAGTTCTTAAATTTGACTTCCTACTTCCCAGATTTGATTAAACACTTAGCATGCAGTGATGGAGAACAATATGGCCAGGATAAATAGCAACCTTGAAATGATAAACACCATGTCTAAAACGATAAGCACTAAAGTTGCAGAAATAAGCATAGTACGAGAAAATAAGTTTTATGGAGTTGCAAGCCAAGTGGCTGGTCTGTCCAAAAGCAATGGAAATGTACTTGTTCTTTATTTTGTTTTTCTTTTACTTTAGAATGATAATGATTATCACTTGGTTATTATGGAAGCCCATTCAACTTTGTCATTCAAGTCAAGGATCTTATATCCACAACTTATCATATCCTAGACATCTTTATAAGGAGGATCTCCAGGGAGGGTGGCTCCTTGGGTTTCGTCGCTGTGACTAGATAGCCCATTGGCCTTAAAGAGAGGCAACAAGGCGCAGGGAGAGAAGGGAGAGAACAAGGGATAGTGGAGATGATGGCATCTCTCAGAGAGAGAGAGAGAGAGAGAGGGTATCTTTGAGATGAAAGATAGAGAGGGAGAGGAAGAGAGTAGCAGAAGAGAGAGATGAAGAGGGAGAAATTGAGAGCATAGAAGGGAGAGAATGAGGAAAAGTGCAGAGGAGAGAAAGGGAGAGTTGTAATTTGTAAATCTCTGTCCGATTTGATATTTTCTTTTTTTTCCCCCTTTCACAACAAGGGAATGAGATGTAGAGTTAAATGGGGGGTGTTGGAGCATTGAGATCTATTGGTGACGAACCAGCTGGATCCAGTCCCAAATCTGGTCATGAGGAGCCCAGTTCACCTCTCTAACTCTGTGTGTGTGTATTATCAGTTCTTGGTATTCCATCCTCAAAACAAATGCCTTTTGGTCCTAATGGTTTGCCTTAGTCATCCAACTTCTTGCCCATAAGGACTGAAATGATATTGAAAATACTAAAAAGATAAAGCTTCGGCCTGCTTTTCTGTTTTCAGTTTTATCTTGTAATTCTTGCAGATACTTTGTCCAAAACTTTGACAGATGATAGATGAGAGACACGACCAGGGAGCAACCTAGTTACCTAGGTGCTAGGCAGGCATCTAGATGATGCCCAAGTTCAATGTCCATAAGACAATTTAACAAAATAATGATAAACTTGTGGAAAGATAGGTCTGCAATATAGCAGAATAGTTTGATATTGCTAACGTATGGCTCAAGTCACAACTTGTTGCATTTCCTCATGCACCTTAAGGCTTGTAGTCTAGCTGAGTTGTCTGCTATAGTTTTGTTTAGGTAAGTCAAATGCCTAAAGGCCCTCTCCAATAACTACAAACAAATAAGGGCCTGTTTAGATGACTAAGCCCAAAATCCTATAGGAATCGTGGGTTTGGGCGAATACAACCATCTAGATGAGGTCTAGCCCAGTCTATCTTTATAAATACCTAGGAAACCATTGCAGTGGACTGGCCCGAATCCCATAAGGAGAAAAAAGACCTGAACATACCTAGGAAACCATTGTAGTGGGCCAGCCCGAATCCCAAAATCCTATAGCAGGTCATTTTTTTTCTCCCTATGGGATTCGGGCTGGCCCATTGCAATGATTCTTTGAATATTTATAAAGACAAACCTAGCTCAGCCTCATTTAGATGGTTGTAAATGACCAAACCCATGATTCCTATAGCATTTTGGGCCTAGTCATCCAAACATGCCCTAAGAAATGCTGCATTGCCTAACTTGCAGCAAATGTCATCCTTTTCTCTGTTTTAAAACATTTCTATTAAAATCAGTAATTGTTATTTGGTCTTGTATATATATGGTTGTTTGTACGGCACAGAGTTCTAAAAATGCATGTACAATTTTTCAACCATAGTTTATTTTTTATTTTTTATAGTTCATGCATGGTTTTGGTAGACTGCATCTGCTGACTATGTCACATTGAGTTATACTCTATCAGCAGTATAATATAAATTCCCTTTGAAGCTGTTTGTCCGATTTGGTCAATGTGGACCTGTGGCATCTTCTTTTATAAATAATTTTGTTGTTCTGTAAAGACTATAGCATCTAGAACATTTTCTAGCTCATATACTGGAGGTTAGAATTGCTAAGAGACTGTTTTGGTTTTATATATAGGCAGTGCAAATGGCTGCTACAAGAGTGCTTTCCATTTTGTGCTTCATAGCATCAAGATTCCAGTCATATTCGATGGAGAATGTCAATGTTTTTACTGATACTATACAGGTTTCATATCATAGACCTGAATCCTGAAATGCAATTATTTCTTTATAGTTCTTGTTTGCCAAAGTATCTAATTTGCTTTCATTTCCTGTTATTTACTTTCAGATCAAAGAATTAAGCAGTACCATCTGTCTTATTCTAGGTGAGGAAGTGAACAGAAATGAGGAGCTGATCATTGCTATTTTTGACCTTCTAAATTTTGCTTCTTGTTATCAGGTCAGTTTTTTTCCCTTCCTATTAAAATATAATAATAACTGTAGTGATGCAAATTTCAACATCCTTTGATTAAAACTCTATGAAATATTAACACTTAGGTAAAGTACTTCTTAATGTACATATGAAGGTTGCAAGTCTGTCAGCTGCAAGATAATTGTTAATGGTGTTCTTCTTATCGCACTGCCTTTTGACGACTGACTAGAAGTATGACATCTTAATATGCATGCGATGGTGCAATCATATAGATATGCAGAAACATGTTGAAGTTCTTATAGAAAAAACCAGTGGATGGATGTGGATAAGTTTGACCACTAGTATCATTACCCACAGTCCTGACATGAACCCAACCTGTCCTGCTAGTAGGCGAGCAGTTCCGGTCCAAAGATGCTAGCGGTGTCAGCAAGGCTGATCTTTGATAAGCTGTTCTGACCAAAGGAGGGTAAATGTAAAGAAGAGAGGAGGAAAGGAAGGAGATTGGGGTTATGATCAGTTTTGTGTCATGCTACCAACATTAACATGGAGAAGTTTCAGTATTTCCTCTAAATTCTATCATATGCCCCTTTGCTTTGGCAAGTATGACGGGAGCTGGTCTTTTTTCAGGTGCCACTAGAGATCGGCTTATTTCATCTAGTGTTGATCAACTGCTCTACCTAACCTAAAAACTGTTAAAGTGGTTTTAAGGTGAGGGGAAGAAGTGTATGGAAGCCAAGTTGACAATGGATTGTGATTCCGAATTTTGGCCATGCATGGAATATTTGCTGAGGGCTTGTGCTAGAATTTTAATGCGAAATATCATTGTCAGGGATTTAATTGATAAAACCAAGGTTTACGTTCTGGTGGGATGGAGGGCGTCCCAACTATGCCATCCCATTCCTATGAGAAAACGAGACTGGTATGGATTTGGGACTCCAAAACCAATCCACGAAGGGAGAAGAGAAGAAAGAGGAAACAAGGAAAGGAAAGATGAAGAAAAGCAAAAGGTGGAAGTAAAGAAGGAAAAAAAAGAAAGGGAGAAGAAGAAAAAAAAAGAAAAAGGAAAGGAAAGAAAGGAAGGTAGAACAAAATAAAGAAAAGAAAGAAAGAGAAAAAAAAAAGAAAAAAGAAAGAAAAGGAGAGAGAGATGGAGAATATCTATCAGGATGCATGACCGTGTTATTTTACTGGGACGAAACGGGACACTGGGGCACCCCATTCCATATAGAAATCAGGACACCTTTGTCTCACAAGATTTAAAACTTTGGAGAAAACTCTAACCAGAAAACTATTGGAAGGGGACTGAAATAGAGGGAGGGTGAAATTAGGTTTGAGACACTGGCTTGAGAGGTCTTGGTTTCCTTATATCATATATATTATAGAAATTTTTCATTTATAATAATCTATTCATCTATTACTAATGGGTTATCTTGACTAGAAAAATTGCTTCTTCAACTTTAAGCCGGTCCTGATGGCCTGACCCATCTGTGTATCTGGCTTTCCTCGCTTGTATACCCGACCCTAAAACATGATGGGTCAGGTTACGAAGGTGAAAGGTGGACATATCGGATATCTAGCCAAGGTTAGGAAAGTGAGTTCCAATAATCATTAGGGACACTTTTGATTAGCTGTTTCATTCAAGGTTTCGAATACCAGTGCTGGACCTTGTATTGATTTGTTAACAAGATGGTATGGTACCAGATAATGATATATGGTATAGGATTGTATCCCATACCAACACACTATGTACGGGAGTTGGTTTTCTGCTAGAATGATACGGTACTACTCGTACCACCCGGTTTTGACAGTTTTTGAAACCTTGATTGCCTTTTTTCTTTTTTCTTTTCTTTCTGTGGTTATCAGTTGCATGTGTTGCTTTATTTTACCAAGTCTTTTATGAAGTGCATAAACAGTTTTTAGCATTTATTCTACTATTGTTGGTGCAGAATCTGGTCGACGCCAAATCGAGCTAGAGCTGAGGAAGAGGTCGCCATCGATGATCTGCAAAATAAAGTCCCGTCCGGAGTCGGTGGTGGTGGCTCCAGCAGGATCCTCCGACAATTAAGTCAGCTCTTCTGGCCAACAGAAATGGAGTGCTCAGAAAAGAGTTCGGCAGAGTTTCGGGGAGGAGAGATTAGAGAAAACGTATCTGGAGGATCCTTTTTTATGGACGGAGCCTGATTAATAGTGACAGTCATATCGTCCGGTAGTGGGCCGCTCAGGGCCACGTGGGGTTCAGTACGGAGAGAGAGAGGTGTCGCCTGTGGCAGACTGATAGTGACAACTGTATCCATCTAGTAGTGGGCCGCTCGGGGCTACATGGGGTTTGCTATGGAGAGAGGGGTGTCGTTAGACTAATAGTGACTGTTCATTGAGATTTAATAGTCGAAGTTCGGAGGAAGCAGGCATTAGTTGGTGAAGAGCTTTGACATCAATTTCAGAGGAGTTCGGACTTCTGAAGGAAATACGTCTGGAGGGGATAATTTGGGAAGAATACTGCTTGAAATCTGGAAGTAATCCGCTGAAGGAATCCAGATGAAGTTTGGTTGAAGGAGAAGTCCGGAAGGAGTTCGGCTCCTATAGAAATCCGACTGAAGGAGAAGTCCGAAAGAAGTTCGGCTCTTGGAGGAGTCCGACTGAAGGAGAGGTCAGGAAGGAGTTCGGCTCTTGTAGGCATCTGACTGAAGGAGAGGTTCGGAAGGAGTTCGGCTCCTGGAGGAGTCTGACTGAAGAAGAAATTGGGAAGAGTTTGGCTCCTGTAGAAATCCGACTGAAGGAGAGGTCCGGAAGGAGTTCGCTTTGAAGGAGTCAACCGAGAGGTCCGAGAGGAGTTCGGCTCCTATAGGCATCCGAGGCATCCGACTGAAGGAGAGGTTCGGAAGGAGTTCAGCTCCTGGAGGTATCCGGCTGAAGGAGAGATTCAGGAGAAGTTCAGCTCCTGTAGGAATCCGATTGAAGGAGAAGTTCGGAAGGAGTTTGGCTCCTGGAGGAGTCCGACTGAAGGAGAAGTCCGTAAGGAGTTCGGCTCCTGTAGGCATCCGACTGAAGGAGAGGTTCGGAAGGAGTTCGGCTCCTAGAGGAGTCCGACTGAAGGAGAAATCCGGAAGGAGTTCGACCGCTGGAGGAGTTCGGCTGGGGTTCGGCCGCTGAGGAGTTCGGCTGGCTGAAGGAGTTCAGTTAAGGTTTGGCCGCTGGAGAAGTTCGGCTGGCTGAAGTAGTTAGGCTAAGGTCCGGCTGGAGGAGTTCGGTTGGAGTCCGGCTGCTGGAGGAGAATTTTCGATCGAAGCTCTTTTGTAATTACCAGTTGCATTAGGCTAAGCATCAGACTAGACTTCGATGGGAGCGGGGTTATCCTCAACAACTATTATTTCTTGGAAGTCTATTATCATACTAGTCCTTGCATAAAACCTGCATATGAGATAACAATACACTGCTAGATTATTGCATTTGGTGCTTTATGCACTTGTTAATTCTACCCTTGCCTTTGATAACAAGTTGTTCTGTTCATTAAATTTATATCAATTCATTGAGATGCTGGGGAAAAAAAAAAACTTTCCTAGTATCTTGGTGATTTTGTTCACTATGCATGATGGTAAGTTGTCAGTATGATGTCCAACATGTTGTTTCAGAGCTTTCTTTTGGGCAACATACATTGTGTTGTTGGCTGAAACAAGTTTTCCCTGCCTTGCAACTCTACAACAGAGGCACCAGATAATGATATATGGTATAGGACTGTATCCCATACCAACACAATATGTACTGGAGTTGGTTTTCTGCCAGAGTGGTATGGTTCTGCTCGTACCACCCCATTTCGACAGTTTTTGAAACCTTGATTGCTTTTTTTCTATTTTCTCTTTGTGGTTATCAGTTGCATGTGATGCTTTGTTTTTACTCAAGGCTTTTATGAAGTGCATAAACAATTTTTAGCATTTATTTTACCATCATTACTTGGAAGTCTATTATCATACTTGCCTTTGCATAAAATCTGCATATGAGATAGCAATACACTCTGCTAGATTTTGCATTTGGTGCATTATGCACTTGCTAAGTCTATCCTTGCCTTTGATAACAAGTTGTTCTGTTCATTAAAATTTGTTTCAATTCATAGAGATGCTGGAGAAAAAAAAAAAATCATAGTATCTTGGCGAACATTCACGATGCATGATGGTTAGTTGTTGGTATAATGTCCAACGTGTTGTTTCAGAGCTTTCTTTTGGGCAACATACATTGTGTTGTTGGCTGAAACAAGTTTTCCCTGCCTTTCAACTCTACAACAGAGGCACCATCTGGTGCATTATGTAGATGGGTTATATTCCCACAATTTTGCCATTTTAGTCTAAAAGAAACAACCTGGTTCTTTTGAATAGCATTATGGTTTTTAGCCAAGCTTGGTTGCAGTACTGTTGTTGAACATTGATACTTAACTAATTGTCCAAGGCTCAAAACTTTGGAAGCTTATGCTAATATCAGCATGAGTGGAGAAAATGTTTCTTTAGGAGGTGAAGACTCGAGAAATTGGTGCTGCAGGTTTCTTTTTTTTTGTGTGATAATAGTTCTACAGATATATAAAGATGGTCACTATTCCAAAAAGATTATTGGGCCTGGTCCTCTGCAGGAGGGCAATTAATAAAGATGTATTGACCTTTAAGTGACAAAATGAAGTGGAAAGTTGAGTGAGACCATTTGGCATTTCCGGAGGAATGGAACTGATAAGATCTGTTTGTGTTTCATTCAGTCTACATTGGTTGTATGATGCTACATGGATATAGGAGTTGAGATACCAATCAGGGAGATGTTGAGAAACTTCTGTATTTTGAGATGACCTTCCTTGCTGCTTCAATTCCTTGAAGTATGAGGTCATAGGCATCAAAACTTTCTTGACCGCTGCAAACTGATGCTGCTTGTACTCACATCACATCATTTTGAGTGATATGCTGGATAATTTCTGAATCTTTGGCTTGAACCTGGTTGTTATAAAGCATATTATTATGCAATTTGTTAGGCTTGTCGGTAGGGAGTTTAGCTGCCTAAGATATGTCAAACATAATAAATTTTTTTTCCCTTCTTGCAAACTGGATCGACAATGTTTGTTCCAAGTCACGGTAGGGTGTAGCAGTCCCTTGGTAGATCTGGATGGCCTACACTGTTTCTTAAATATGCAGATGTACTATTACATCTAGTGGGGTCAACAGCAACGATGTTTGGAAGGATTCTTTTGCATTATAATTTATGAGAAGAGATGCATGGCAATGTTAGATGAGTTTGATTTAAAAAGAACTAACCTTTTTTGGGAATGTAATATGATGAAAAAAGATTTTTTAATGTTTGAAGATAAAAATAATGTATGTATGCAGTAGCTCCTACTTGCTCTAAGCATCATGCGATTTTAGGAGATTTGTGCTTATGAGATTTTAAATGGCCTTTCTTAGATATTTCATTTTATTTTCATCTAATATTATTTACCTGTTCCTAGCTTTTCCATTTTCTGCATTTTTCCTATCTTTTAGCAAGTTTCTGAATTTCTATATTTTTATGATTCCTGTTGCTGTTGATTTTGACATTATTGACACTGGAATTTACATCCTTGCAGCCTGCTCTCCTTATTTCTGTGATGTTGCCTGAGGAGAAAGAGGAGGTACCATCAAATGCTGCTGGTGATAAGAAAAATCAGCTAGTTGTCTCCCCTGTTATTGAGCCATTAAGCTCTAAAAGAACTAGTCCCATTGACTCGGTTTTGAAATATGTTGAAAGATCTGAGATTCTTGCAAACAGGTAACCATGTCAATTATCTTTGTGGACATCTGGTGATATTCACTTCTGTTTTCGCTATTATTCATCTTTACAGTGGTAGTGTTAACTCTGAGCTACTTCTTGTACCTGGTAAGAAACAGAGGTTCCAAGTACCATGTGTTTGTGCCTTGCTGCACACAATTCATCTGTGCTAACTATTGATATGCATGGGCACCGTGGCATGCCAAGCACATGCATGTGGCATGCATATGGTAATTCTTTGTGCCAGTGGCTCTGGCATGGGACATGCTGGGTGACATGTACTGCCCTCCAGCACCTTGATCCTTGGTCAGAAAAGTAGGTCATCAGAAAATTAGAAACTTTAAATAATATTAAGCTTTCAGATTTCCTGTCAAACATTACATGATCTGGTAGTGAAACAAACTAATATTTACCTTCAGTCTTATGCATACAAATTAATCATGTTAGTTATATGAAAGGTATATCCAAAGGTAATGTCTACTGATTTGTATAATTTTAGCACATCCTTCTCATATTTTGCTTTATACTGCTTCACATTTTGAAGTCAAGGATATTGTCCTAATCCCCCATTATGAAGTTTTTCCTGTATACAATTTCATTATGTTATGCCTTATTTAATTGACAAAATTATTGTGTGCTTAACACAGTCATTTTTTTTTTTTTTAACCAGTGCTCCTCATCTACTGCTGGCTATTGTAAACTTCTTGAAGGCATTGTGGGAAGGAGCAAACCAATACATACATGTCTTAGATAAGATTAGAAGTTCAGAAATGTTCTGGAAACACTTGTCATCATGTATGTTAGCTACTCAAACCAAAAATGATCTTCGAGAGAAAAATTTGAATAATGATGAGATTGATTGGTCATCATTCAGGTATTTACATAGCCATGCATTAAGAAAGTTTTGATAACGCAGTTTATCTTCATTATCAATCATTGCAACTTTAGTGCTTTTCCACTTGATCTAAATAAGTTTTTGTACCTGTTTGTAGGTACCAGTGCCAGGGTGCTATTTTAGAAATCATTTCATATGAATTATTCTTTCAGGAAAAATTATTACAAGATGAGATTTATGAAAAACAGACTTCTAGTACTTTCAAGGGGCAGACTGAAAATAGGTTAAGCTCTGAGATATCAAAATCTCCAACCGTACTCTGCCCAAAGGATATTTTGTCGACCTGGTGTAAAAGTGATATCATGAACCGCCTTATCAAATCTTATTCATTTAGCGGATATGACAAGGAGGTTATCTTTCATGCTAAGGTAAATTAGTCGCCATTTTCTCCTAAATTATATCAAAAATAGTTCTTTTTATCTTGATCTCTTGTAACCTTACTTATTGTCATATAGGAGGAACATTTTAGGATATTCTAATGCAGTATCTTCATGTTTCAGTTGTTGCTTTCATGTATGTTAATTTTATATTAATGTTTTCCAGCTTATTTTAGGAAAGTTCCAAGGTTCAATTCACATTAATGAGCCAATTATGCTGAGCAATAGATATCTCCATCTTTTGGGGTGTGCATAAATTTGCAGAGGGAATAGATTTTGAATCAATTGGCAATTTTTTTACTCTTTATCTTCAGTTAAAATTTTTGGATGTGACAGTGTAAGATCAGCCATAGAGACCATAGAGATATGGATGCAAAATAAACAGTTTTGCACAATCACCTATGTGCAATATGTGTTTGTTAGATGCTGTATTTGATATCAGTTGGTTTCTAGTTCTTATCCGTTATATTGGTCTAATTCTCTGAACTGTTTAAACTTTAAAATACAACTTAAGGGAGTTGATTTAAGCATTTGGATGTGATGTTTAAATGAATCTTTTAAGGATTTAAAGATTGAGGTGGCTGGTATAGTATGTCTCACAATGTGAGGCAGCATTAGGGTCAGTCCCTTGGTAGATATGAGAGGTAGTGTTACAGGGTGACTACTACTCGATATGGGGTAGTACACCTTGATATGGTGCAACAGGAGGTGCTTTGGGACATTTGCTAAAATCAGGGCATGCCAGGGTCCTGTGTACTGGTACCTGGCTGGTATGGTTTCTCTATTATTAAAGCAGTAATTAAAGAGGATTAAGTGACTACATTTCTTAAGTAGTAATAACAAACAATGGTATGTTATAAGAAGCAATTAACATCTATCGTTAAATATTCCAAAGTTTAACAGTTTACCCCTTAAGAATGTCAAGGTCATTATACCTAATTAATACATTCCATTTATTATCTCTTACATTCATCGCATTTTTCTAATTTTTTTCAATTAATGTGTGTAATTAAAGCTTTTTAGCAGCAATCCACAAGGTCGCGGCTTGATTACAGGTGTATTTATTGCACCAGCTCATGTATATTGATGTTCAATTGTGTGCAACAAAATATCATGTTACAATTTACATGCTCGTTTGCAGGTCGATACCTGTTAACTGAGCTTGCTTTTAGATGAATCTTGAAGGTTCAATTTCATACATTTGCTCCAAATCTCTTCTAAAGATAATTTACGAGTCTAAAGCTCTTCTGGAGGAGTCTCTTCAAAAGCTCAGGAAGATTTTACCTCCATGGGAGATGTTATGGAGTGAATTTTCTTGAATAATATTGTTGAAAAATTACAAGGTCTTAAGAGGGTGAGGATCTCATCCATCTTGCTATTTAATTGAATCAACTAATTCAACTGCTCTTCCATATCTTGTGAGAAAAGAATTTGTTTTGCCTTTAGGAATTGACATGTCTCAGCCTAAGAATCCAGCTCTGTTCAAAGAATGGAACCCGCAGTACTACCACATAATGTAAACATTACATTATTGGAGGAAAGAATAAGAGCATGTTTGTTTGGGGAGAGTTGGACTTTGGAATGGGAATGAGTGATTCCTATTCCGGCCGCTTAGTTTAGGGGGGTCCCATTTCTATTCCGATTCCAGAGGAGAATAGAAATGCCCCAATCCCCCAAAACCTAATCTGTACTCTCCCCCTATGATTCAACTTCCATTCCGATTCTAATTCTTGTAACAAACCAAATACGTCTTGGAATATGGTCATTCCCATTCCAATTGATTCCGATTTTAGTCACAAATCAAATGCACCCTAAAAGAAGGCAAGACATAGGTACATGCATATGATATGAGTTTTGACACCCACTACCATCGTACCCAGCTATCCAGGGAATCTGTGTAGGCAGGATGTTGGTGGGCTTGATTAGATCAACGAGCTTGTTAGTGTATGGGGTCACAAATGAGAAAAGAGCCAACAGATTGCTTGGTCTGAGAGGTGCAGCACGAGGCAGATAAAAGGGGAAAGGTAAGAGAGCATAGAGTTATGGTTTATCTAATAAGCACATGAGGTGCACATGGCTTGAAAAGAAGCAGGAGAGACGGCAATGGTTGCATCCATTTGAAGCAGACAGTTTAAGTTTCAGTCCCCTGTTTCCTGCATAATTTATCATTGAGGATTCCTTGGTTTTTCAATTGATTTTCAAATATAACCCATGTGTATTCAAGGAAATGTGTAAAATAAGCATGAATATGTATGAACAAGGGACATGAGTCTTTAAAATGTACAACTTGATCTAAATCATGACATGGTCAGGATGGTATGTCTGCATACCTGTGTCCAATTTAGGATCCCTTTTCTAGCCAAATCTATGTATCCTAAGATTGGGAATAGGACAGATCCAGCCACTAGACACTCACACTTCACACTCACCCCTAAATCCATGTAATATAGACTATAATGTTTAAATTTCCCTCTAGAAATATTCAATGCTTTATTAAACTGAAAATCTTTCACTCATCTCAGTACTTAAAAAATATTTTACATGGTTTTAGAGAGCATGTAATACGGTGATCTAAACCTAGAAGAGTAATGATAACCATTGATCTGAGCCCTTCAGTTAATCCTGAAAGCACAATTGCTAATCATAAATTTTGTCCGAGTCCTAAGAACTGATTTTGACTCACTATTAGGAAAAGGGGATCTTATTCACACATTACAGACCAACTGTAAAATCATGAAATACCTTAGCTTGCGAAATAGGCCTTAACTCTTTGAGATGATTTCTGATTTGTATGATTCTTGACCAATTGGGAAATTTATTTGGAAAGTTCTATAAATGGTATCATCTTTAGATTCAAATTATAGCTTTTTTTTGTAAGGTAATCTTGCAGCTGGTATAGATTGAAGACAAACAGCATTCTATTTCTTGAAACTATATTTGCCTTTTCATCCTGCTTTTCATTGATAGCTATTATGCTTATCCAATCAGTTTCCATCTTCTTCTTTCAATCATATGAACATCTTGTTTCCATTATCATTTTCCAGTATTGACTAAAATTTCAATGCCTGATGAACACAGCCAGAGCAAAATTTCATGACTATGTTGCTTGGATACAACTTTGGTGCTAATCTTGCACATTGGGTTTCAAATCTTTTTGAATTTTTAGAAAATAGTATCTCAGAATACATCTGTTTAGATGAATGGATGGATGGATGATATGACAACGCAAGGAAAAGTTATGACTTATAATATTACTAACCGCGTAGTTAATCCATAAAAATAGGCCTTCCAGTTGTATGACTGAATAATATAACAATGCAAGGAAAGTAAAATGACTTATAATATACTAGTGGCATAGTTAACCCATAAGTAGGCCTGTCAAAGGGTTGGGTCTGACCTGAAACCCAGCCCGATTGTAACCCAACCTTGTCCGAAATATTTACCTGATGATTCAAACACGACCTGACCTAACCCGATCCCACTCTCTCTGGTGATGGTGGCAGGAAGGGGACATTGGAGCCAGCTCTAGCAGCAGTGAGGATGAGAGAATGAAGTGTTGATGGAGAGGGCTGGAGGAGAGGATGAGGTGGCAGCAAAGAGAGGGGAAGTGAAAAAGTGGAGAGAGGGAGGTGGGGAGGAGGTGGCAGCAGAAACAGGTTGCCAAAAAGGAGTTGATGGTGGAGAGGGGACTGCTGCAGTGGTCTCCCTCTTTCTGTCCATGAGATCAGAGTCGGGTTCTGAGTATGGTTGGGCTTTGAGTTGGGTCAGTCGACCCAATTTGCACTTGGGTCACGTCTGATTTCGGGTTAGGTCAATCTAATTTGCACTCGGGTTGGGTCTTGTTTTGGGTCGGTTCAAGTCAGCACCTGATCCATTGACAGGACTAGATAAAAGCAGCATTGCTTAATAGGTACTGGTTCATCATTATATTTTGTCATATCAAAGCTAAGGCCACCTACATTCATAATCACATTCTTAGCATTTCTGAAATGTGATGTGATCAAGGAGGTAGCAATAGAAAAACAATATGAGTTGCATTTTTTCTGGAAATTTGGTTCATAATGTTCTTTTGAATCTTGTCAGTAATATCAGGATGAATGAGTTAGATCTGGAAGATAGGTACCATATCAGTGGTTGATTGGTACAATATGAATCTGCAATAAACATGATAAAGGCTAGTTGTCGAATACCAATGTTTACTGGCCTCATCATACTGGTTCATGGCCAATCCAATATGTACCCAATGGTACAGATTGATAGGCACAAGATTTCAACCTTGATATTCATCATTCGCAAAATATATTGTTATTTGTATATAGTTCTCTTTACTAGCAAATTGTTACTTTTCTTTATGTTATGCAAATTTAGTTGAACTAATGTTTGATTTTAATGCTTTTCCTTCAGGTGGCTGTCTGTATGTTCATCATTCATTTAATAAGTAAGCTATCAACAACTAATGCTGGGAGCCTGTCAATATCATTAATTGAGAAAATTCATATGATATCCAAGAAGGTTAGTATTCATGTCAATGTGAAAGGTTGTTCGTACCATATACACGGTGCTCTTCAGTGTAATATTCCTTAGCTGATCCTTATACCTTTAGCAATCATTGAATTTCCTTCTTGGTTATGATATTGGTTTCAGCCATTGTTTTCTAATTTTACCTGTACAGTTTAATATCTCTACTTCATCACTGTGCAGTTGAGCAAACATCCGGCATTTGCTGTTCTTTTAACACAATACTCATCACGTGGCTATAGGTATGGAGTTGAATACAGTGATAAAAATCTAAGCTGTATATTAGTAATGTACTCCTTTGGGATGTACTGCACTACAAATTCTTCTGGTCTTTCTTATTGTGGCAAAAGTAAAGGACGTCTCTGAGGTGTTTAAACTGTGAAGCTGTGATCAAATTTCTCCTTTTAGACCTGAAGTTAGGAATGGTTGTCATGTACCTTAGTTTTAAATTGTGAGGCTTTGATTTGTGGCCCATAGAACTTCTTGGATCATCAGGAATCAATTATGGATACTTAGTATGTTCAAATAAAGTTTTTTATTTAAAATTTAATCTCTTAAATGAAGATGGAGGATGGGAACATATATGACCAATCTGTTAGGCCTCTAGAATCTCAATACAAGTGAATGATCTGAAGCTCTAGTTAGAATTCATGTGCTTTAATCGGCCAGGATTTTGGATACAACATTCGTGTGTATATTGTTGCATTATTTTGAAGGTATTACCAATACCCTGACTAGTGCAAGTTGTTTTAAGTGCATGTAGTCACTTGAGATTAATTTTTGCTTGCAGTAAGGGGAAGGAACTCACCAGTCTTGTAATTAGTGATCTTTATTACCATCTACAAGGAGAACTTGAAGGTCGGGAGATTACTCCTGGTCCATTTCAGGAGCTGTCAGGTTTCTTACTTGATTTAGAAACTTTCCAGTGTGGTGAACAGAAGCAGGAGAGGAACTTTTGGCCTCCTGTCAAGAATGTTTGTATGTTTGACATTCCACGCATACAAGAGGAACTCGGAATGGAACTATGGGATCATTGTAATTGGAAGGCATCTAAGGAAGTAGCTCATATCATGTTGTTGCATATGCGTGAAGCAAATTTGGTTATGTCCATTACAGATTCGAAGCATTTTGCACTGAAAGCTTTAATAACTGTCATATCTGTGTACACTGGCAAAGTAAGTTCTTCATGCTTTTAAGTCGTCCAAATTTTAGTGTTTAGTGATTGGAAGCTAGTATTTCCTTCCATGTTTTAATTCTCCCTTAGATTTATGCATATGGCATTGTATTCCTTTGCAGATATCAGACAAAAAATCAACAGTGTCTGACAGGGGGATCTCTGGGAAACTCATTGAATCAAGCATTGAATATGTATGTGAATGCTTGCAGGCAACAGTGGATTCATTAATTCCAGATCCAAGGCCACATGACAATTTACTAGGGTTTCTTGCAACTCAAGTGGAATTGTTGCTTGTTCTCTCCAGGATATTGTTTGGACAACATTCCCAGCAAACTGACAGAGGACGGGGCCTTCCGGTTTCTGTACTTCTCATAAAAACTTCAGGATCAGCCATAAAATATTTGGCTGATGTCAGGCCATTAACCACCATGCTTAAGAAAGCAGTGAAGCATCTCCTTATGTTGCTTCTTACATCAGTGGAGTTCAGTTACCCCAAAGCATTTGTAAAAGGAAAATCTGATTTGGAAGTTAAGCTTTTTGCTGAGGCATCTCTTGCAGGTATTGGATTGTTACCTGTTCTCTGCAAGTATGCAGAGAACACTGAATACTCTATTCGTTCTGTGGCATCAATGGATTTAATGCTGAAGGGCTTTTTGAATCCTAAGATTTGGTTGCCTATCCTACAAAAGCATCTGCGGCTGCAGCTTATTCTCCAAAAAGTTCAACAGAAAGAATCTCTCGTTAATATTCCTGTAATTTTGAATTTCTTGTTGACCTTGGGGCGCACAAAAGGTGGTGCTGAGATGCTTTATTCTGTCAATTTTTTCTCTTCGCTAAAGGTGCTGTTCAATCAACTAACTAATGATATGCCTTTATCAAGTAATTTGGATGGAGGTGGTTTTACCAATATCAACCATGATGGAAAGCATGTTCACCTCTGGGGGCTTGGTCTGGCCATCCTCATATCAGTAATTTATTCTGTAGGTGATGATTCTTCTTCTACTGATATTGTGGACTCCGCTATACGCTACTTCTTTTCTGAAAAAGTATATGTTACTTTTTCTTCTCTCTCTGCACCAAGCTTTGCTGCTAATGATCACAACAAGAGAACACGAATTCAAAAGGCACATACATCTCTTGAAACTCTCCAGCTGACTGAGCTCATCCTCATGCTTATTTGTGTTCTTGCAAGATATCAGGCCTCATGGAGTAAGGGCGTGAAAGATACAGATTCAGAACTAAGAGAGACTATTATTCATCTTTTGGCCTTCATAAGCAGGGGAAGTCATCGCATTGGAGAACCACCAATCAGGACCTTGACTCTTTTCTGCCCACCAACTACCAAAGAGGAGGTTGAGCTTCTTGAAAGGCCATCATTTGTTAAGAGCAAACATGGATGGTTCACTCTCTCTCCTGTTGGCTTTCTGGTGGATAATGCAGTCACCTCTGCCTCAAACACAGGATCATTACTGCTGATCAAGGATCAAGCTAGCCAAAATGCTGATTCAATTCAGCAGACCTATTTTTCAGACATGGTTGCCATCCAGATGTATAAACTTGCTTTTCTCCTTCTGAAGTTCTTGTGCATGCAAGCTAAAACTGCAGCTAAAAGGGCAGAGGAGCTGGAGTTCATTGATCTTGCACATTTTCCTGAGCTTCCTATGCCTGAGATTTTGCATGGCTTACAGGTAAAAGAATATATATATATATATATATATATATATATATATTCAATTCCCTCTCCCCTCACCCCACAAACACACACCGCCGGCACCCTTCCCCCACCCCGCCACACCTACACCCACAAAAAAAAAAAAAAAAAAAAAAAAAGGGGAAAGAAAAGGAAGAAACCACCCACAAAAAAAATCTTCCTCTCATTCCAATTGACCTCTAAACCTTGTCTCTCATCTCAAAATTGGGGCGGAGGGGGTGGTTTGGGGATGACAATAAAACGGTCTTACAACTGAATGGAGCATTGTTATTTTATTAGATAAGAGATGATAAGTGGATGACAGTGATCTTAAAGTAAAGTTATTTTAAGATGGTTGGGTAAATACGCTCCAAGTTAGGCTAACTGCATTCTAGGTTAAGAAGGGCTCTGCAGTTTATTAACCAATAAAAAACTTTAAAAAATTAAAAACAAAAATTACTAGTTATGGAGTAAGGAAATTCCAGTGCCTTTACTAAAGCAAAAATAGACATCCATCTTGACAGCTGCATCTAGGCCCTCCAGTGGCTGCGCCACCTTAAGGCCTGAAAAAAGACAGGTGCCTTGGTTGGGTTGCCCAGGCATCATAGTCAGCCACCATTGAGAAGTTAGAACAATGGTATTGTCTGGATGTGGTGAATTTGAATTGAAACAAGCCCTAGGTACGGACATTGCAGTAGAATTCGACACTATGGAAAACCAAGTTTTAGATTATGTGCAACTAAGAATTCCGACAAAGGTATTGCTCTGAATGCCAGAGTATTTGTCGATTTAAACGATCTAGCTGTGTACCCTGATGCAAACGTGAGCTCACATATACCTCGCTTTTGTTGCTGGTACAGTATTTCCTTGTTTTTATGACTGACATTACCAGTCTTAGTGCAGGATCAAGCAATTGCTATCGTTACAGAGGTCTGTGAAGCGAACCAGTCAAAGCCTATTCTGCCAGAAACAGAGAGCGTGTGCCTCTTGATGTTACAAGTACTGGAGAAGTCATTATATTTGGAACTATGTGTATCCCAGTCTTGTGGGATCCGACCAGTATTGGGACGCGTTGAAGATTTCTCCAAGGGAATTAAATTATTGATGCGTGGTATTCGTTCTTCCTACTTATTTATGTACCAAATGTTCTTGTGTGACATAATACTTTTCATCTTTAAATTCTTCTGCACTTACAAGTTATTGATGTTTCCTGTCTTCTACGCCTTGGAGATGCTAAGCTAACTGTGTTCGTTGCTTCATCCTTTTTGTAGTGGCTGAGCAGCATACAAACTTTGCAGTAATATTGAGGTCATTGAGGCAGATAACAGCTCTTGTGTACCCTGGGCTATTGCAAACTAACAACCTTATATGATACATTTATGTAAATATCCAATATTTCCTTTTCCCATTATGTTTTGTTGGAGAATGTTCCCATTTCTACTTTGCTGTTCATATGTATTGTTTTGTTGAATCACTTGAATAGAATTTGAGGTTGAAGGTTTGTTCAGGCTGAGACCCAAACTCACACTCAATTTAGAAGTCAGCTGGTTAAATATTGATTTTCAAAAACTTCTCTTTAGTGGATTTGATGGTTCAATTGCATTAAGTTATCAACCTCTCTAGGTAAGACTCGTCTGGGGACATTCCTGGTAACTTCTTTTTACCAATGTGAGTAGGGATCTATATGATTATGAACTAATTTTGAGAGAGCCAGGCTACAATCAAGTTCAGCTTGTTAATCTGAGCCAAAATTGAGTTATTCATGA
Organism: Cocos nucifera; assembly: GCA_006176705.1. Lineage (NCBI taxonomy): Eukaryota > Viridiplantae > Streptophyta > Magnoliopsida > Arecales > Arecaceae > Cocos > Cocos nucifera. The sequence goes on along the minus strand of QRFJ01000154.1, from coordinate 1,788,031 downwards.
ACTGTCTGCCCCGCTATAATTATGATCCCCGACTAACACTAGGCACAAGATTTGCTTGGTATGCCTTAGCTCTCTAAGCTGCCATGCTTTTATGTTGTGAAAAATCAAAATTTCGATGCCATCTATGTCATAATCCCAGGGAATGGTCCTTTTTATGCAAGATCTCCCAGGTTTTCCATTCTGCTGTCTTTTGTGTTATGGTGCGGCTTATTCTTGGGCGTTATATTACTTCATTGGCTTATCCATGAGAACCCCCGGCAGTATGTGGGGGACTGGGTATGTCCGTCTCATTCGTTCAAAATAGATCCTAAACGCGCCCGTCACAGGTTTAATCCCCTGGATTCATTGTTTGAAGAGCGAAAGTAATCTTTCTTACGGGGAGTTCTTTCCAAATTTCATTTAGGCTGGTTTTAGGGCTAAGACCTGGGACTTGCTGGAACATCCTTTTCAAACTTGGCCATCACAAATGTGATCCAGTTGGAGCAAAGAATTTTTCTGCGAGATTCAGTCTTCTCCATGTTGGAAGGTGTATGGTGTGGCTGTAAGTGGAAACAAAGATAGCTTTGACTCCCGAGTCCAAATCTTAGGGGTACTTTGGGTACCAATCGAAGACATGACGCCCAACGAACCACTGGACCAGTCGTATATATGCTTTGCGAATTGTTCTGGGTCACCTAGTTCCAACAGGGCTATGCCCCTATGCGTCCTACATCGACCAGTGGATGCCTACGCTCCCTATGCTCCTCTGACCCTCGCCTCGGCCTTGTTTCAACAATGGCCCCCGCATACTATAAGATGATGCCACTCATCCATCCAAAGCACCATTAATTTAGAGGCGACACCCAGACATCGAGTGTCGAGCCAAGGAAAGCCCTGGCTCTGGTGCCTTCCCCGAAAATCTTTGGTCAATTCTTACTTCTAATCGACTTCGGAGCCATTCATTGTTATAAAGTACTTTGGAGAGATCAGCCTTCACATAGCCCTCTCAAGCCATGTCATCCTACATGGGACTCAAAGAACCACTGCCCCTCCCCTTCTCGTCATGACCTCTCATGGTCATCACCATGGTAAAACAAAACAAAGGACAAGGCTAGAGGTAAGAGAAAAGATGGTGAAGAGAATATTTCCATAAGCGTCTATATTTTCTATGCTCGCCTGAATCTTGCTTCAGTCTATAAGCCCTGTGGCATCCTCAGCCCTTGCATCGGCCAACGACTCGCCTTCTGCCAACCAATCCTCAACCTGCAACAGGTTCTTAGCCAACATCGACCTCCATTTTCAATTTTGGCCATGTCATTCTATTAATAAATGGACATAATCATGTGTAGAGTGAGTCACCCATGCTCTCCAACCACTGCTTGTCAGCCCATGCCATTAATAGAACAGCTTCCCCACGTGCCATGAAATGATTACTCATCAAACTCAAGAAGGCCTAAGGGCTATGCACGGATTTCAAGAATATTCAATAAGAAGCAAAAAAATCTTTGACATCCTCACATTCTCCAATTTAACCTCTCATAAAAAGAGATAAAAAGGGGATCCCAAGGTACGCAACATCTCTCTCTCTCGAATGCTCTTCTTTCCCGCCTGTTGGTCGGATGAATAATTTGAGCATCGAAGGATCCCCGTCGGAGCCAACTTCGATCGAAGCTTTTTTGGCAGGTCCCGCTTTCAATGACCCAACACTCCAACAACTCCAGCCGTTCAACCAAAGTCCGCATAAAAAAATACTATACAAATTTACACAATTACAGATAGAATCGAATATTCAGATATAGATCGAATAGTTGTCTATCCATATTTATATTTATTTTTTTTAATAGATATAGATACGGATATGAATATTAATCAGATGGTTAAATTTATATCCATATTCGTATAGAATCGGATACAAAAATGAATCCGAACAAATATTATCCATACCACTTTCGATCCTTGGCAACGTACTTATTGAAGCATTCTATATTCTTTTTATAGATTTTAAGCAATGTTTTCCATTCTATTTCCTTCTCTTCTTGAGGTCCACTGACCTTTCTTTTGCACCAAAAATAATAAAATAAAATAAAAATCACATGCCCGGTATATTATGCAAGCTTGGGAAGGTTGATATAAGAGTTTCGTAGGTTAAATCCCTAGAGCTGAATATTTCTTCCATTATTTTCTTTTGCTGATGGTTAGGTATTGCTCATTACACAACATTGAAGGTTCTGTTCTATTAACAAGCAAAAGACGCATCTCAAAAGTTTTTTCCATCTATAGTGGTCTCTTATACAAAGAAAACTTGAAAATAAAAATCACTGATATACATGATCACCTGCCACAAGATGCTTCAAATATCATGAAACAGATGTTGAAAAATTATATATACAGCTTATCAGTGAAAAGCTAAAGTTCTTGAGATTTAATTGAACAAACTTTTAATATCTTTCTTTTTTCTGACATCAATGTTCTGCGTTGAATTTAGATCGAAGAACCTTGAAACAAAGTCAAACACAATGTACTTATCCTCCAACTTATTACTCATGGTGGAAGTTGTAGAAGTTACGTGGCTTCTCACTCCAGAGCCCAAACCTGAAAACGGAAATAATCGTCCAACTAGTTAGCAGCACTAATCAAAAACTTTAACATTTCAATGAATATGGGCTACAAAGAGTCAAACCTGAATCCTCCCATCAGCAGAACCTGAAAAGAGCAGTTCTCCATCAGAGTCTGACGCCAGGGTTGTAACTTTTGTGTTTGCCCCTCCACCCACTTTAATTGAGGCAACTCTTGTGAGCCTCTCTCGCAACCAAACTTCGATGATCCCACATTTGGTTCCAGTGAACACAAAATCATTGCTCACAATAATGCACTGGATGTCCAATGCTGTGGAGAATGATCCTACTGGAGTTTTTGTAGACAACGAGAAAGCCTTCAATGCAAACTTACAATAGTAAGTGATGAATACATATAACCAAATTCTGCAACCAATTTAAAGATCGAAGCATCGTTGTTTTTTATTATTATTATTCTTAGAATCATCATCAAAATGCTATTGGTGGCAAAACTCAAAGAAAGAATTAATTAGCAGAATTTATATATAGCACAATTTACCATCCAACAACTTGGCCAGCAGCCATCAACATATTTGGAGCTCTCCGTGTAGCTCTACTTTTTTGGAATTTTGCAAAATTGCTCCCTTTATTGGTGTTTTAGTAACTCAGGCCATATTTATGTTGTTGTCTTGTTCCTGTTCTTGTTCTTCTTGTTGCTGATGTTGTTATTGTTCTTGCTGTTAGTGTACATTGTTTTTTATTTTATTTTATTCTGCAGAAATGGGCCAAGTTGAAACTTTTGGGTGCTTTAAACTATGGAGCTTCAGCCATTCAATGTAAAAATTATGTGCATTCACCACTCAACAGAAATGTACATTCTTACAAATAAAGTGGCCTGAATTTGCAAGAAAGAAATTTAGCTGCTTTTGGGGAATTTCCCTTATATTTTGGGAGATTCAGCAACATGATGGTGGCTGAAGGATAATTTAATTATGGAAGTATGTGCATGATAATTTTGAAAATGGCTCTCTAAAAGAGCAGATCTACCATATACAATTGGATGTTATAATCATATACCTGCTACCTTAAGCAAGTAAAATGCAGCCGTTTATCAGATAACCACCTAAAACACACCTTGCCAGCTGTCCCATCAACAGAAGATCCACCAGCAAAGAGAATATCATCTTGAATGAACAAGGCATGAATAGTCTGCTTGCCAAGCAGTTTTCTTGTCCCGGAATAAAATGTATTTGATCTGCATTTGCGCAGATCTACTTCCTGCACATACATCCATCAACTAGTTCAGCACAAGTACAAATAAAATCTTGATAGGTTCATGCTTCATAGCTAACAATATTTGCCCATTAGATATGTGTAAAATGGAATTTAGTAGATGCGATTATATGCTTATTAGAAGTACACAAAATGGACATGTAGATTTTACATTGCAAACTCTCAACCTGTAAGTACCCTCTTCGCAAGGGTGAGATCCAGGGTTCAAATACTAGTGATGGCATCCTGAGAAAAGGATTGTGGTGGGGGGGGTGTGGTTGGTGTGGTTTGTGGGGAGGTATATCACAAATAACAGGGTGCTACATTTGACTATGATAACACAGACAAGCATGAAAGTAAATTCAAGAAGAACCTGGATGCTGTAGCCAGAGCACCCACAGTACAGACTGTCTTCCATTATGGCTAAGCATTTGACATTTTTGTTGAAATTTACATGCTTTGGAGATCCATTCCAGTCATAAACCTGCAAATCACAATTACTATTAAGGGTACTCAACCATGCTTGCCACAATATATTGAAATGTCATCAAGAGCACTGACCTTAGCACCAGTTCCTTGAGATGTAAAACATAGAAGGTTAGCTTTAGCGGCTAAGCAATTGACTGTATCTTTAGTGTCATGAATCTGAACAGGATGGATTTCAGCTGGCCCGATTGCCCAAACCTATAGGTAAGACAGATATTTAGAGATTTTTTGTAAACAATGCATGCATCAAACTTAGTATCAAAATTTTAGTGGAGAAAACAGTTTTTAGCTACAGTATGTCTGTCCACCAGCAGATTAGTTGGGTCTTGTAAGAGGTTGTTGGTTAAGTGCTGTTGCATTGACCAACATCAAGTACGAGTGAGTTTGATTCAATCATTATTATACCTCATACAAGTCATCCTAGATTTAATTCATAAATAAAACAGTTTTCACTATATTCACTTCGTGCAAATTTCTTGGCATCTAACTTACAAGGAACTAACCATTGTCCAAGGTATTATAAATTCTCACCAAATTTAGTGACTTCCTAGTTGAACTTTGCACCTGATCAGTTTCAAGTTTACCATGGAATAAATGGTATGATACAGGGATCTGGTCATGGCCAAGAAGGTTCCAGATGAAATCCTAGTAAGAAATTTGTTTATATTATCCCTTAGTTGGTGCAATTTCCTACAAGGATGATTCTCTAAAAGCCAACTGGCATTGGAACAAGAGAAGACAAATAACAGAGTTGCCAGAAAATATCTGAGCATGTGATCCTCCCACCTTAAGAAGAAAGTTATGCATTTGTGTACTTCTGCAAAGTTTGAATATCATTCTGTTTAACTGTTATGCACTGATTAGCACCATATTAGATGAAATCCTTTGAAGACTGGGATAATAGATTTTTCTTTTCATAATTTTGGGTAGTGGTATTTCAGTATCAATGAAATTAACATTGAACTAAAGTGGAGGTAGCTTTTTGTCTAATAAAATATGTTAATATTTACTTAAATGATATTCATGTAAATAAGATTTATCTTTAGCAGAAGATAAGATTTATCCTATCAACTTTATTGATTCAACCTACCTACCTAAGTGAACCAACATACCTAGCCTGTAATCAGATTCAAAGGATTATGATCCATAGAGGAAATAGATAAAGGGAGAGTGCAGACTGTTTTGAGTGAGGAGGAGATGATGATGATATTGGATAAGAAGTTGAGGGTTTGGTTTGCAATGTGAAGTAATTGAGTATACATTTTGTGTTTATGAATCTTGTAGTCCGTTCCCAGCTTCTTTTCTTTTCAAATTTGACACAATATGGTCTTTTCAAAAATTTTTCTTTGTAGGCACCTTTACCGATCATCCTGAGCAAGATCTGCTAAACTATACCGAACCAACCACTTCCAGGCATGTCGAACCAGACTGGTCAATTACCGACATGACTCAAGGCATCGGTTTGAAATGTAAGCACGGTAATGCATTGGAGCTCCTATGGAGGAGGGAGGGGGGGGGGGAGAGAGAGAGAGAGAGAGAGAGGATGGGAGAGGAAGGAAGAGAAAGGGAGGGCAAGGAGAGAGAGCTCGAAAGTCCTCATCGGAATGGAGGATCTCCTTTTTTTTTTCGAAACATGGATCCTTTTTTTTTTTTTTGCTGATTTCAATTCAAAATCACCCAGGAAAAAAGGTGTGTGTGTGTTGGGGGGGGTGGGGGGGGAGGGGGGGTGGCAGCAGCTCTCCTAGTGTTCGGAATGGCATAGTACAAACCTATAGCATGCTGAATCGTTTCCGGCCAATACTCCTTCTGGTACCAATTCAGCAAACCTTGATCCTCATTTTAAGTTGTGTTTTTTAATACTTGTAATAAATTCCGAATCTAGATACTGTTTTGAACTGTAATCAATGTTTAGAGATTCTTTGGAGTCTTATAAATCTTGCACCAATTTGAAGGTGATGTGTTGTTTTAAAGTTTAAAATTTAGGATAATATTCAAAGCTTGGGGTTTATTATTGAAAATTTGGACACCATGAGTGGCTTTAGCCTATGATTGTTGTTTTAAAGTTTAAAATTTAGGATAATATTCAAAGCTTGGGGTTTATTATTGAAAATTTGGACACCATGAGTGGCTTTAGCCTATGATTTCTAGCCTACGGTTACATGCAAAGATCTTGAGTTAATCTTCTTTAGAAATTCGGTTTCTAGGTTACTCTGAAATCATGTTTTGATTTCTTATTTGAAATTATGAAATCAGGAGTTTTTCATATTGATATTTTTGAGCTTTTGTGTATGTCTATTAACCTTAGATTATGTTCTTATGGTAACATCTTCTACATCTATTTGTATTCGAGTTTTCAAATAAATGTGCCATACAACATTTCTGAAATTCCTTCAAATATAAAGAAATAATATTATATTCAAAATACATATGCCGACCTATATCTACATAGTATCTTTGGCCTCAATAAAATTGTTGATGAGGATGGGTGTGGACTTTTGTCCAAGTGGTATATGTGAACCTCAATGATACATGCAGCCTTATTCTGTGCATATGTATGTACATCCATACATATGTACGTGTGAATGTGTATGTATGTATGTACATATGTATATATGTACATACATACATATTTACGTATATATGTATGTTTGTATGTATGTATGTACATATGAACGTACATATGTACGTAAACATGTTCATACATATGTATGTATGTAGATTACGTTTATGTATGTATGTGTATGTATATGCATACAAACTGGGTTCATCTGCAAGAGCAGTGATAATTTATGTGGCCTCAAAATGTAAGAAAATGTTTATAAGAAATGTGATCTTACCTGAACCATTCGAATTATCTTACAAACTTTTGCAAGAAATTTGTTTTTATAGGAATTATATGAACTATTTTGTTTTTGAAGTCCTTGCAAAGTTATGTTTTGACCATTTCCTTGTAGATTTTTTATTTTGGTATTTTACTATAAGTGGACCTGCGGTCCTGCACCTTTCCAATTAATTCATGTGTTACATTTCAAGAGTCATTAGTTTCAATTGGAACTAAATTCTTTTGACCATGCTAAATTTACTAAGCTATGTAGCTCAGTTAACCTATCAGACAATCTTTTTGAAGTAATTAGCGAGAGTAAACAAGACCTTTCTGAAAGAAAGAGGACTCAATGTTTTGATGTTGCTTTTTGAAACTAGTGATTATTGAATTAACACCTATAAAATGATGATTTGTGCTTTGGTTATATTTTGAGGTATAGTTTTACGTGAAACAAATTATCTTCAAAGCTTTGTAACCGGATTTTATTTAAGATTATGTTTTCTGATATATCTTTAGTTATGCTCTATTCAATTATATATTGTCTCTCTTCGGCATGGTTTAACATTTGATGTTATTTTTGATCAGCTATGATAATATCGCCATGGCATTTGAGTAAGCTCATCTCAGGCCATGACATTAATGATAGCTAAGCTTGCTGATCAACATTATCAGAGCCTTGTCTTCACTTTCAATTGAGATATTTTATTGGTGATCAAAAGATTTACATCCAGTACACCCAGATGAGCAACTTCTATCATGCCCCTTGCACTCCCATGAATTGGAGAAAGGTGCATGGTACTTCAAACCAGACTAGATGCATTACCTCTGGTAAAAAAAGTGGGTATGATTATACAGGATGCCCAGAACTGATTTGGCTGAATTAGAAGAGAAGTGGATCTATATAAATTGTGGGCTGATCTTGGTAAAAGAATTGCAGTTTATAAGCAAATTAAAGAATATGGGATCAAGGATTGATACTTTGATTCTAGATTAGAGAACTTGAATAAGAAACAATTTTTTTATTCAAATCAGGAACTTATGATGACAGCAATCAGATACTTCATTTTGTCCTAGTTTATTTGTTGGAAGTTAATGTTTTTAGGCTAGTGGATAAAGCATATGAAATTTGAGATACTTTCTAACTACTATGCCTGCTGCGGTCAATTCCTACATGGAGAGTCCAAGTATGGACCCAACAATAATGAGCAGAGTAGCCAGCAGCGGTAGGCAGATCACTATATATGGACTTGCTACAGCAAATGGAAGAGGATTGCCGATGCTAAAGCTTGTGTTCAAATTGCTGGGGAAAACAAATCTGAAGTTTCAATGCAATGTTTTCCGCCCTAGTTTTCACAGAACACCACAATTGGAATTTTATTATGTGCTAAAGAAACCTGGAATAAAATATGATCTACAAATTGAGCACCACTCCTTTTTTTACCTTGTGCACATAACCACATATTTTGATCAGCTTTCTTGCATCTCTATATACTGTAGTACATCAGTAAGTCACAAAAAAATTTCTGTGCCACAAGATTCAAAAGAATTTGTGCAATTCATTGTGTCAATGCAATTAACGGGGCCTCGGTCAAATCAGAAAGTGCCAAGCTAGTGTTATGTTGGCATGAGGAACTTTGGGTGACTGGCTGGGACCATGTAGCATTTTTCTTCCTGATAACAAGTTATATAAGGAATCATCTGCTTTCTTTAAAATGGATAGTGACACCAACACCAAGGTTTTACTGTCTTACTAAAACAAGCCTGATAACAAATAATTTTGGCAAAAAATCAAAATTTTACAACGCAACAATGTCATGCTTCTTGTTTCTCCAAAACTTGTACTTCTAATATAAATACATCTTCAGAAAAGCATTTATGCAAGTTCCAGAATTTATTTTATGAAGGTTTTTTTGAAAAATTTTGATGCATGGTTCCCCCTCCAATTTGACTCTTATCAAGTGGCATTTTAAATTCCCAAAAATCAGTGGGTTTATAAGTTGGAGCATGAATAGGTACTTACTCGAATTGTTTTATCATGTGAGCCACTATAAAGCTTGTCTCCTGAGGGTGGAATGTAGAGGCATGTGACCGCCTTTGAGTGTGCACGGACTTCCTGGATCAATTTCAAAACCCTCCTCCTAGTTTCCCACACCTAGGATACAAAACATAAAGCTCATTGAGCATGGAAATCATCCAACTGAAATCCTATTAAACTTTCTATCTCTTCCATGTTAATCTAGTAAACATTTTTATCGGTCAAATTAAGTGTTATTAGTTCACCAATAAGATAAAGTGAACCTGTTACCAATTCAAGAAAATTACCAAATAACATAAAAGAAGAAGTGTGGATTCACTAAACATAATGATTTAAAAAAAGAAGAAGAAGAAGAAGTGGCAACAAAATGTAGACACTGTGTATGCTAGTAGATATGTGCTGAGAGAGTACCTTAATAGTTCCATCAGAGTGGCTGCTAAAAAGCCGACCTTTTGAATATATCAATGATTGAACTTCACCATTAGCAATGGAGTCAATCTCAAATAGCTCAGTGCAAGAAAAGAACTCTGTCTGAAAAACAAGAGGCTTAGCTAAAGTAGAGCATTATGTTACACTTGATTAAAAGAAATTTCAGAAAACACAGGTTATTCACTCACTGCGTCAACAGATGGTATGTTCATTATTGCTTTCAACAAATCTGCAACCACTGATGAATGCCTCTTGAGCTTCCTCAAGGGCTTGCAAATTTCTGTGGCATATATCTCAAATTTCTTAAGAGAATCTGAGATAATGTTATGGAAATGTCACAACTACTGTTGAGGATGGCAAACAGTGGAAAGTGCCTTAAAAAGAAATTATCTTTTTAAGAAAAAATAAAAATATTTTTTTTCACCTGAATCAATTATAAAGCTTTTTAAAGCCAAGGTGGCGAGGACCTTCTCTTCAAGGTTCCTCGATGAATGGAGGACATTAACGAATTGATCAAGAAAACAATTAGCTGCAATTGTTCTTATACCAGTATCAGGAAGACAACTTAGCATGTATGCGAGCCATGTAGCAATGACAAGGCATTTTTTTGCCATCTCCAAAGAATTGCTTGTAAGACATTCACCTAAAGCTTCAAAAATGGCTCCATTATCATGATGACAAAGAACAAATGCTACTCGTTTCTCCCAAGCATTCATAGCTTTCTCTTCCTCTTCCTGCTACAATATGTTAGAGACTAGTGATGACTGAAGCTAACCAAAAAAAAAAAAAAGGGAACGGCAAGGCTCTAAAAGAAGCAAATAGTTTAGAAGAAAGAATCAAGGGGACTACACCATCATCTCCACCATTTCAACAGATGCATCATCTGGAGTTTGTATCTTCTCTAAGTTCACTGATGTATCATAGGGATTATTAACTCCTGCAACCTTGAGCAACCATGCTTCGGTAAGAGGATTCCCTGAGGAGTTTAACCTCCCAGAAAGGGAAGTTAACATATCTAGAGTCATGCTCTGACAAACGGGAAAGTCTTTCCTTTTGAGAGCTTCAATTATTGCATCTATGGCTTCTTCTCGGTACATGCTTGTCTTTCGAGGTTCAACCTGTAAACCATAGTTATTGGAGTGAAAAATCAATTCAGCAGACTTTTTACATGCAAGTTAGTTGCATATATCTTATTATTTGGCTTATACAAGAAATTGAAGCAGACCAAAAGATCAAGCTGGAGAAGAAGACTGGCAACTGCAGGTTGCTGCTCTATTGAGGCCATCTGAAGGTAGACTAGAAAGGTGTGCATTGTACTAAAGACTCCCTCATCTTTGATGATCTGCAAAATTTGATTGCAGATTGTTCTCCTGAAGCAGCAAAAAAAGAAAACGATATTAATGCAATGGAGAGTATCCACAAGTTAAAATAGAGAAACAAAAATAGAGAGGCTAGTGCAATAGAGTATAAATCATTTTGATACACACATGAATAATCAAAAGAAGGCATAAAGATACATATATAAATATGATAGGTTAATCCAAGCAATACTTAAAATCAGATTATTCTTTTCAAAAATTTTCTATCTTGTACATTATTTACAAAAAGTTCTAAAATATTATAACAGAATGAAAATGTCGAACAATACATGTTTTAGGCAAGAGATGGTTTTATCTTTGAGATGGCGATCATGTTTATCAATACAGATTAAAAAAACTATATTATATCTATCTTTATGTTAAGATTCAAAGTATGTGGCAGTGGGGAGAAGACTTCAAAACCAGTCCATGAAGCCCAAATCCAAATCTTGAAAATGCAGTTTTAGGAGATCTAAAGTTTACATCAGTAGAACAAAAAAAAAAAGAGCATAAAACAGTATTTGAGCAAAAGAGGCCCAGTGTATAAGAACACACCTGTTCAAACAAACTAGCTCTGAGATAAAATCAATGCATATGCTTTTTGTGCTCTCATCTCCAGCATGAAACAATTCAAGCACTGGAGCTAGTTCGACTCTATTTGCTATTAAACTTCTGCAGCCCTTATCAGCACGCATACAGCTTAGAAGTATGGATACAATGGAAACACGTCCTTCAGTTTGATCCATGCACTTGATCAGAGCAGGAAGGCCATTTGCTGCAATAACACTTAAAGCATTACATGACCGGCTATTATCATCTCCACCAAACAGGATCTGCTGTAGTATTGTTACTGCAGCACTGTGAGGCTCCAATACCAAGCACAAGTCATCCGTCTGTTCATTTTTTTCCATTATTAACTGAACTAGGGATGGTATGAGGTTGCGACTCAAAAGCTGGGAGTATGTTGGCATCAGCTGGCAAATAAGAACAGCAGCTTCAGCCATGCCATTAATAAGTAAAACAGCCAAGCAATCAAAATTAGTGTCTACACTGTTGAGTGTTTCACCTACAGTTTCATCTACAGAAACAAGTTCTGACAGAACATAGATGGATGCTCGAAGAGCCTCTCTGTTGGTCGAAGCTGATAGTATTTCAACAAAGCCATTCATAATTTTTGGATTGGACAAATAAGCATGAATCCCTGGGTCAAGCCTTGAATCCTTCCATATCCTTGCTATTGTCAATACAGCTTCTTCGCATTCTTGCAGGTCATCAAAAGTGCATAGACGCGAGGTATATGGCTTTAGCCCATTTATAATTGTTCTGCTCGCAGCTTGAGATATTATGCTAGTTGGAGATGCACTGACTGCTGCTCTTGTAAATTGTTCGCACCTTCTCTCATTTTTTTTAGTATTCAGTCTTGTTTGAGCAAGAGGAAGACTAACATTTGCCAAGGATTTTGGCTCCAAAAAAAATTCCATGGAAGAGATTGGACTGACGGAAGCACTTGTGGTCTCAGAATGAGAGAATTCTTGGGCAGTATCAGGGTTTTGTTCCATCCATGATGCAATGAGTCGCTTCAAAACATAGTTGGTTTTAGGTAGAATAGTCGAAGAGAGAAGCTGACGAGTGATAGGACATGTCTTATTTCCTCTCTTTATCCATTCTTGAATTGCTCTTCTCTCAAATGTTTGACCTGTCTCCAGAGTAACTGGATCGCTGAAAAGCTGGCCTGTTATAGGGCAAACAAAGTCCTTTGGTGGTCTTGCTCTGTGCATCAAATTATCAGATGAGGGAAGAGAACTGCTGCATCGGCTCATATCATCTTCACTCTCAATATGATGACTGCAAATTTCAAAATAAAATATATTAGCCATATACTTACAAATGATGATGAACCTGTTAAGATAATTTGTATTACTTTATTTGTCTTGGCTACCTGTCATTCAATAGATGGCTATTTTTACTTGCATACGCATAGGCTATGCTACGTGTGCCACTGAAGTTGTTCCTGCAACTTCTCCGCTGTTTCTGAATTCAAAGCATAAGATGCAAAAAAGCCAAACCTTATAAACCCAGACTTCAATAATGAGAAAAATAAAAGATGGAACAAGACTTCCAGTAACAATGACACAAAGTCAATACCCCTTCATCATCAGAGCCAATTGAACTAACGTTCAGGCCACTGTAATAATGTGGAGATGGTGATCCTGTTGGGGAATGACCAGACTGGAAACGATGAAGTGGTTTGGGTTCTTTTGGAGGTTTTGGAGACAAAATCTCTGGAGTAGATTTTGAGGATTCCAGAGGGGAGATCATCTTAGGAGAAGGATTTGTAACACGACTAGATGAAAGGCGGAGGAGTTGCCCTGGTTCCTTTTCAGAAGAGAAGAGTGGTTTTGGAGATGAAACTTTAGGGGAAAGTGATTTGGGGGAGTCCACAGGAGAATAACTCTTCAGAAATGTGGATCGATCCTTCATTTTAGATGAAAGAAACTTTGGTAAACTTCCATGGCCAACCTTTTGCCCCATGCTATTTAGAGCTAATTGTTGATCAATCATTATTTCAGAATCTCTACTAACATCACCGCCATCAGAATCATTGTCAGCTTCATTTTCTTCAAGCAAGGCACCCTAGCAAAGAATGATGGAAAATTCAATTTGCAATACCCACAGATGCTAGAGAGAAGATATCTGTTTTGATGATAAAATGATGGAACATTTGGAGCAAGAATATGAGCATTACATTGATGATCTGTCCACTTGATTTTTCCAGTTTCTGAGCAGAGCTTGGGTTTACACTCATTCTGTAGAAATGCCAATAGATAAATAAAGACGATGGAAAAAACAGAGAATTGTTTGATTGCATTTGCACAAAACATCACCAATTTAAAACTGGAATGAGAAGGTACCATGTAACAACTAGAAAGTTTTCATTTGAATAAATAAAATGATATGAACAAGGACTACAATGTCATCATTTTACAATGAAATACATCAACAAATACTAATTTCAAACATTCCATGATTGGAATGGAACTAGCATTGAGAAGCTATATTATGTAACACCACAGCAATGCATGCAAATCCACTCAAGAGTGCAATTTACTTGTACAGTTAAATTCTCTTTCCTACCATTCAAATTGAAGAGATCAACTTGGAGCACTTAGCTTGACACTACCAACCCGATGGATGAATTGGAGACGTGGATATACGGTGGCTCAAATGATCAAATCAATATCTCATTGCAAGATTGCAGCCAGCATCTCTTCTTCCTGAGATGCAATGGACACGCGGCACTGGATTGCACCATCACAGACCACATGTCTAATATTCAACAACCTCCCATTGTGCTAAAACAATGTCTAGTTCAGCTGCTATAGATCTCTTTATGTACGAATGTTTGGGGGCTGCCAATTATATAAAGCTTGTTGGAGATAAACCCCGCTCCCGCCGAAGTCCAGTCTGATGCTCAGCCTAATGCAACTGGTAGTCACAGAAAGGCTTCAGCGAACGAGCCTTAGCCGAACTCCTTTAGCCGGCCGAACTTCTCAGCGGCCGAGCCCCTTTCGAACTCCCCAGCGGCCGAGTCTTAGCCGAATCCCTTCAACCGGCCGAACTTTTCAGCGGTCGAGCTCCAGTCGGTCTCCCACAAGAGCCGAACTCCCTCCGCACTCTTCCAGTCGGACGCCCACGAGAGCCGAACTCCCTCCGCGCTCTTCCTATCAAACGCCTATAGGAGCCGAACTCCTTCAGAGCTTCCCCTTCGACTGAACTCCTACAGAAGCCGAACTCTTTCCGAACTTTCCCTTTAGCCGAACTCCTCGCGAACTTCTCCCTCAGTCGGATTACTCCCGGATAATCTCCACTAGACGTATTCCCTTCAGAAGTTTGAACTCCTCTGGAATTGATATATACCGAAGTCCACCAACCAACGCCTGATTTCTCGGAGCTACAGCTATTAAATCTCGACGAACGATCACCATCAGTCTGCCACAGGCGACGCTACCGGATGGTATGACGCTATTGGATGGTATGGCTGTCACCATCAGCCTGACGACACCTTCCCCTCCATACCAAAGTCACCAGGCCTCGAGCGGCCCGCTGTCAGACAGCTGCAGCTGTCACCATCAATCAAGCTCCGCCTATAAAAAGAAACCCTCCACATAGGTTTTATCTAAGCTCTAAGCCCTCTTCTCCTTTCCGAAACTCTGCCAAGCTCTCGCCTGAGCACTCCATTTCTGTTGGCCAGAAGAGCCGACTTGATCATCGAAAGATCCCATCGGAGCCACCACCACCGACTCCGAATGGGACTTTATTTTGCAGGTCACCGACGGCGACCTCATCTCCCTCAGCTCCAGCTCGATCCGGCGTCAACCAAATTCTGCACCAATAGAATTGGCGCTAGAAGCAGGACCTCTATCTCTGAGGTACCCTTGTTCTTAAAGGAGTGCTCAGCCAACCCTACCGATTTTCTCCTCCAAAATTCGTCTCCACCCTCTTATTCAATCCCAAAAAATGCTCCGAAAGAAGGCGAATACCCAGAGATCAACCGCGTCTGCCGCAAAATCTGAGTCAGATCCATCCACCCCTGCTCCACCACCGGCACTTCAACCTCCACCTCCACCAGCGGTAATGGTAGATCCGGAGCAATTTGACCTACTGATGTAGCGGGTTTAAGGCCTCACCAAGATGGTGCAGGCCATGCGACAGCCTCCGACGGCGACTCCGCCAAGAAATCCGCCATCAGAATACCGAAAACCGATCCAAAAAAAAATATTTGGACTGACATGCCCGTCGCCGCTGGGAAGGGGAAACAGAGAGCAGAGGATCCAAGTTTGGATCATGGTTCTCCTCTGGAGGAGACCTTCTCCATCTGTAGTCAGAAGCCCTCCAAGGTCTGCGATCGAGACGACGTCCTCAATCACAAACTGCAGAAGATGAGCCAACGGATTGAGGAGCTCGGCCACATCGCCCCGGCTCACCTTGACGACGTCCGCACCGATCCTCCTTTCTCCCTCCGAATTATGCAAGAGCCCGTCCCGCCTAACTTCGAGCTCCCTCAATTTGAAAGCTACAATGGAACCTCTGATCCAGTTGATCATCTAGAGACCTTCTGGACCATAATGCTACTTCATGGTGCACCAGATGCCATATTATGCTGAGCCTTCCCATCTACCTTAAAGGAAGCAACAAGAAACTGGTACTCGACATTAAAGCCAGATACGATTTTCTCTTTTAATTAGATGAGCTATCAGTTCGTAGCTCACTTCATCAGCAGCCGACGTCCGCGTCGAGGTTCGAATTTTCTGATGAATGTCAAGCAGAAAGAGAAAAAATCCATTCGGACTTATGTCACCCGGTTTAACACTGCGGCAATGGAGGTCCGGAACCTGGACCAATCTGTTGCGATGGCCGCACTCAAGGGCGATCTTCAGAAAAATGATTTGTTGTTTTTCCTGGAGAAGAAGTACCCCAGGGACTTTGCCGACCTGCTAGCCCGAGCCGAGAGATATGCCCGCACAGAAGAAACCTTTAAGTTGAAGGATGAAGAAACTGTAGGATAGCGGCGGACGGACGAGTGCAGTGGATCCACCGTCAATAGAAGGCCGAGTGAAGTTCGACCGCGCTCACGGACTCCCCCCGAGCGCAAGCGAGGTCGAACTCCTCGAGCTCGTCATCAAGGAAGCCCCGATAAAAGGACGCGAAAAAGTTCTCCCCCCGGAAGGTTCCACAACTACACCCCCCTCAACGCTCCTAAAGCTCAAGTTCTGATGAAAATTAAGAACCAACTACCAAGACCAGAAAAATTACGATCTCCCCCAAATAAGCGCGATCGAAGCAAGTACTGTCTCTACCATCGTGACCACGGCCATGACATTGAAGAATGCATTCAGCTCCTAGACGAAATCGAGGAGCTCATCAGGAGAGGCCGACTAGGTCGGTTCCTCAGACGCCAGTCAGAAGCAGGAGAAGATCGGCCAAGGGCGCTGTCATAGCCAGAACCACCAATGACGGAGGAAGGCCGCCTTCCGTATCATCGACGTCACGTCTGGGAGGAGCTTGATACTTCGACGAGCCATCATCTCCTAGCTTTAAAGCCAAAAGAAGCTTGCTCCAAATTAAGAAGGCCAGCATGAGATAGAGGAGGTCGTCCGGCCCAGGACTTACCGTCTGAAGGAACTCGAAGGAATAACGCTCCCATGACCCTGAAACATAGAAAATCCGGGAATGTGCTGCCAGTAACTTTCCTTCAATAAAATTCTTTTATTTCAATAATATTGTTTCTTGGTGCAAAAACTATGTGATGACAGAGAAGAAGCAGTCGATAGTGGCCGTGTTAGGAATAGGAGGAGAACTTCGTCTTAACATGAGCGAGTCGAAGTCCTTCAACCTCGACTGCAGGAGATAAGATCTTCCTCGAGTTTCAACCTCAGTTAGAGATAAGATCTCTTTCGAGCAATCAAATCAATTTTGACTAGAGATAAAATCTCTTCTGAGCGATAGGGTCAACCTCGGCTGCGGGAGATAAAATCTCCTTCGAGCTTCAACCTCGACTAGAGATAAGATCTCTTTCGAATGACCGAGTCAACCTCGGCTAAAGATAAGATCTCTCCCGAGCGACCGAGCCAACCTCGGCTGCAGGAGATAAGATCTCCCCCAAGCTTCAATCTCGGCTAGAGATAAGATCTCTTCCGAGCGACCGAGTCAACCTCGACTAGAAATAAGATCTCTCCCGAGCGACCGAGCCAACCTCGGCTGCAGAAGATAAAATCTCCTCCGTGCTTCAACCTCGGTTAGAGATAAGATCTCTCCCGAACGACCGAGTTAACCTCGGCTAGAGATAAGATCTCTTCCGACTGACCGAGCTAATCTCGGTTGCAGGAGATAAGATCTCCCCCGAGCTTCAATCTCGGCTGTAGGAGATAAGATCTCCCCCGAGCTCAACCTTCAACTTCAGCTATAGGAGATAAGATCTCCCCCGAGCTTCAACCTCGACTGCAGGAGATAAGATGTCCCCCGAGTTCAACCTTCAACCTCAACTGTAGGAGATAAGATCTCCTCCGAGCCAACCTCGGCTACAGGAGATGAGATCCCCCCGAGCTTCAACCTCGATCAGGAATAAGAACTCTCCCGAGTGACCGAGCCAACCTCGGCTGCAGGAGATAAGATCTTTCCCGAGCTTCAATCTCGGCTGTAGGAGATAAGGTCTCCCCTGAGGAGTTCAACCCTTAACCTCGACTGCTGGAGATAATATCTCTCCCAAGGAGCTCAACCTCCGACCTCGACCGCAGGAGATGAGATCTTCTTCAATCTCGGCTGAAAACGAGATCCCCTGAGCCTAAACTTTAACTTCAATCTCGGCTGGAGATGAGATCTCCCCCGAACTTCAACTTCAACTTCAACTTTGGCTGAAGATGAGATCTCTCCCGAGCTTCAACCTGAACCGGTGCAAAGTCCTGAAGAGGACTTCGACAATTGCCTTTTCTGCACCCCCTTCCTTCGAGTTTCGAACTCGGAAGTAGGGGGACTATTGTTGGGGATAAATCCCACTCCTATCGAAGTCTAGTCTGATGCTCAGCCTAATACAACCAGTAATCACGGAAGAGCTTCAGCGGATGAGCCTTAGCCGAACTCCTTCAGCTGGCCGAACTTCTCAGCGATCGAGCCCCTTTCAAACTCTCCAGCGGTCGAGTCTTAGCCGAATCCCTTCAACCGACTGAACTTCTCAGCGGTCGAGCTCCAATCGATCTCCCACGAGAGCCAAACTCCCTCCGCACTCCTCCAGCCGGATGCTCACGAGAGCCAAACTTCCTCCGCACTCCTCCAGCTGGATGCCCACGAGAGTCGAACTCCCTCCGTGCTCTTTCTGTCAGACGCCTACAGGAGCCGAACTCCTACAGAAGCCGAACTCTTTCCGAACTTTTCCAAGAGCCGAACTCCTCGCGGATTTCTTCCTCAGTCGGATTCTTCCAGCGAATTACTCCCTGATAATCCCCACCAGACGTATTTCCTTCAGGAGTCCAAACTCCTCTGGAATTGATATATGCCGAAATCCACCAACCAACGCCTGCTTTCTCAGAGCTACGGCTATTAAATCTCGACGAATGATCGCCATCAGTCTGCCACAGGCGATGATACCGGATGGTATGGCTGTCACCAGACGATATGACTATCACCATCAGCCTAACGACATCTTTTCCTCCGTACCGAAATCACCAGGCCTCGAGCAGCACGCTGCCAGACAGCTACAGCCATCACCATTAATCAAGCTCCACCTATAAAAAGGGACCCTTCAGATACGTTTTCTCTAAGCCCTCTTCTCCTTCCCAAAACTCTACCGAGCTCTCGCCTAAGCACTCCATTTTTATTGGCTAGAAGAGCTGACTTGATCGTCGGAGGATTCCGCTGGAGCCATCACCACCGACTTCGGACGAAACTTTATTTTGCAGGTCACCAGCGGCGATCTCGTCTCCCTCAGCTCCAGCTCGATCCGGCATCAACCAAATTCTGCACCAACAAGGCTTGATGGTAAAGATCAACTAATTTCAAAGTACACAACCTCAACTGTTTCTCGTACAAAATACATGATAGTCTTTTTCTATACAAAGATTCACACCATTGATCATGATATGATGTCTAATTAACTAAAACCAAAATCCATGTTTTTGAAGTTTTCTTGCTTGTATCTCAAGTGGATATGTAAATGGGTTCAATGCATTTACATTGGACTAAACTAAGCCTCTTATTTATCCTCGGCAAAAGAACCTTAGGTCTATGTATTTGCTGTGACACTTTGAAATCATGAAGAATTGCATTAAAACAAGAAAGAAAGAAATAACGAAGAATTTTGATATCCCATCTCTTCTCTATCAGTTGCTTAAGAGACGGTCACGGGGCAGGTGTGGAACCTTAAAAAAGGGGATGGATTTGAATATTTCTGTAGCAAAAGGCTAAACATACTCGTCACTGCAAAGATAGGGCACGCCTCCATCCTCATGGTCTTTATTCTTGAGAACAGGAGAGAAGCCCGCGCTCTTGGGCAAGATGGGTCCGAACTTGACGTAATCGGGGATCGAACGGCTGACCTCATGAAGAGGCGTCATCGGGGGCTCCGCGATCGGCGGCAGGACCGGCGCCCCCTTCCTCCCGGTCGCTGCAGCCGCCGGATCTTGACTGAGGACATTCTTGTAGTACTTGGCGTACATCCTGGTGCTGTGGTCCAGCGCTTCCCCGTACCGCTTCTCCAGGTCCCTCAGATTCTCCGCCATGTCCGGCCTCACCGAGAGCACCAGCGACTCGTGGAATAGCTGGTCGTCGAGATCGGCCGTTAGCGATAGGTCGCCGGCGTCCGGGATAGCTTCCACCACGATCCGGTGGCGGGCCTCGACGTACCACCCGACGATGGAGGCCATGTGGGGGAGGAAGAGCACCTCCCATAGCTCCGGGGCGAAGTCGATGCGGGCAAAGAAGGGGTCGACGTCGAACATCTCCAGGGCGTGGAGGGCGCAGTCCCGGGAGTCGCCGCGGAGGCGCGCGAGGTAGGCGAGGTGGAGGTGGGCCCAGGCGGACAGGTACGAGTTGGGGACGCCAGCTGTGGCCTGGGCAGGGTCGAGGAGGGCGCAAACCTGGAGCATCCGCTCGGCATGGCCGAGGCGGGCGAGCTTGGCCTCTGGGTTGGATGTGGCGATGGCCTCCTCGAGGGCGTCGATGCCCCAGTCGAGGTTCGCGAGGACGGCCTGGTCGGAGTAGCGGACCTCGGGGGTGGCGGCGGAGGAGGGGGAGGCGCGGCCCTCGGCGGCGAGGCGCTCGGCGCACTGCTCCTTGTGGTGGGCCCGGCGGTCGCGGTCGATGAGGCGGTCCTGGACGAAGCTGCCAACGGTGGAGGTGAGGAAGCGGGCCAGCTCCTTCCCCTCCAGTGGGATCCGCTGGTTTCGAGCCATTCCCGAATCCGACGTTAGGCCGTAAAGAATGGCGGCGGCGAGACGGACAGCATCGATGGGTTTTGGTTTTGCGGAGATTTCGAGAGCGAAAGATCGAAGCGAAAGAGGGAGAAGACGGCAGTTGAGGGATTGAAGGGAAGAAGGCGAGGAGGGGTAAAGAATGCATTGCCGGCTTCGTTAGGTTGGTGCCGGTTGTCAAACGATGGCGGTAGGGAAGGTCGAAGTCGCGCTCGGAGGGCAAGAGTAAGATGCTCCGTGGGAGTGATTTTGTTTTGAGCCAAATTTGGAACGAGACGGGCAACTAGATGGCCACCCTATTTCCAGGGTGTTTCAATCCGATCAGATGTTATGTGGTTACATACTTAACTACATGGTTGAAGCGGAACATTGTAACGTGGGCCTCGTTTAATGAATTTTAAAAGCGGGATGACGCGGGTATTTAGAATCTTAGATGCTTCTTTTTGTCCGTTTTCAGGGTTTGAAAGTTTGGGAGCAGCTGAAATTTGTTTGCTCTCCGGATGACAATTACATGGTAACGTTTTTTTTTTTTTTTTTTACTTTTTTTTTTTTTTTCTTTGAAGGGACTAAATAGAAGGTTGTTTTCTATTGCTTGCCACGTCCTTATTGCTTGCCACGTCCAGGACGGGCGAATGGTGATGAAGCTATGTGAACACAAGAGAGAATGTGGTAATATAAAAATCTTGGAGAAACGACATTCTTGGCAGGAGACTCTGAGGAAGAGATTTTTTTTTTATTTATTATTTTTTAAATTATTTTTTTAATTTATTTTTAAAATTATCATTCATATAGAAATCGTGACTTTAAATGATGAATTTTTTATCAAATGAATATCTGACGTAGTGCTAAAATCGCCACATGAAAAGATGAGTTTATAAACTTGTCATTCCAAATGACGATTTCATAAACTCATCTTTTTCGAGTGGTGAGCTCAGTAGCTTTTGTTTTTTTGGATGGACGATGAATTGGACGGATGAGGATGAGGCATCAAGATGGGATGATAGGAGGGAGTTTGGAGGAGGGGAGAGCGAGGGTGCAGGAGGAGGGGGAGAGGGGGTAGCGGTGGTGACTAAGGGTGTAAGGGGCGTGGGATGGCTGGTGAGAATTCGACCAGGGGTGGAGGATGCGACATGGAGGGGGTGTGACCGATTGGAGGGTGGGAAGCATGGAATGGAGGGGGGTGATCGAATGGGGTATGGGTGTAGAGGGGAGAGGGGGGTGATCGAATGGGGTATGGATGTGGAGGGGAGAGGAGGGGAGTGGCAGTAGCGTGGGGGTGGGGGTGGGGCGGGGCGGAGGGGGGAGGGAGGCGCAGGTGAAGGGGGAGGGGCGTGAGGATGGAGGGAAGGAGAAGAAAAGTTTTTTTTTATGCTTAAAAATAAAAAAATATAAAATAAATAATATAAATAAATAAAATAATAAAATAATAAAGAAGAGTTTTTTTAATAATAGAAAATAAAAATAAATATAATAATAATAATAAAATTAAAAAATATTTAAAAATATTTAAATTAAAATTTTAATAATAATAAAATATTATTTTAAAAAAAATAATTTTGAAATATATGTTAGTGGGCATTGAGGAGCGGCCGTGGGAAGAGCCGCGAGTCGTGCCCGAGGAGGTTGTGGGTGTTTGACACAAGGGTGTGCATGTTTTTTTTTAATTATTATTTTAAAAATATAATTAAATATTTTTAAAATATTTTATTTTATTTTATTATTATTGTATTTTTTTATTTTTTTAATTTTTTTTAAAAAATAAACCTCCCTTCCTTTTTATTTTTTTAATTTTTAAAAATATTATTTTTTTAAACAAAATATTATTATTTTAAAAAATTAATTTTAAAAATTATTATTTTTAAAATTAATATTTTTTATTTTTATTTTTTATTTTTTATTTTTTTAAAAAAATTAATATTTTATTATATTCAACGTAGATTCATGGAAGGAGAAGAATGAAAAAAATTTAAAAAAATGCTTAAGGTCCAAAGAACTCATTCGCATATTTTTTAAATTTATTTTTAAATAATTTTTTTTATTTATTTTATTTATTATTTTTTTATTTTTTTATATTTTTAAGCATTAAAATAAATAAAAAACCTTTCTCTAGAGAAGTGGCCAACATATGGGGGTGGAGAGTGCATGGAGAAGAAGAAAAAACCTAATAATAATAATAATAATAATAAAATATTAATTTTTAAAAAAAATTTAAAAAATTGAAAGGAAAAGAAAATAATAAAAATATTAATTTAAAAATAATATTTTTTTAACTTAATTTTTTAAAAAATACTTTTTTTTCCTTCCATGTACGTCAAACACCTAGACTCTCCACCATTTTAAAATTATTTTTTTTAAAAATAAAAAATATTTTATATTTTTAAAAATAATATTTTATTATTTTAAAATTTAATTATTATTTTTAAATATTATTTTATTTTATTTTATATTTATTTTTTTAAAGTATTTTAAAAAAATTCTTTCTCCCTCCCTCCCGGCACCCACGCCCGCCTCCCCCTTCGCGACCACACCAACCCCCATCCTCCGACCGGGTCCCTGCCGCCAGTCACCACCGCCCCCACTTCACGACCACCTCCATCCTCTGGTTGGTCCCCATCGCCAGTCACCACCACGCCCACCTCCCCCTCCGTGATCCTCCACCCCTCAGTTAGGTCCCCACCATCGGTCACCACCAATCCTTGCACCCGCCTCCCCCTCCGCGACCCCCCTAACCATCCAATCGGGTCCCCACCACCGATCAACGCCCCCGCCCTCCGCCTCGACGTCCGTGGGTCTTTCGTTCACGTCTGCGGCCCTCTCAGTCCAGACAAAAAAAAAATGAAGAGAACTCGTCGTTTTAAGTAGCGAGTTCGAAATTGCCACTTGAAGCGGCGAGTTCAGTGAACTCGCCATCTTAAGTGGCTCACTTGAAGTGGCAATTTTTATGTGGACAATAATTTTAAAATTAAGTTGAGAAATGAGATAGTTTTGGAAATGATAAATAAAAAAATAATAAATTAAAAGAAAATCCTTGGAGAAGGGAGGTTGGTAGAGATGGACTTTGCAGGGCAGCAATACTTCCTCTTAAACGGACAAATGCTACGAGAGAGAATATTTTGGTTCTGGATGGCCCATGGATTTATCGATCCTATGAGCGTGTATCTCCTGCTCTTATAAATTCAAAGTTGCCCGTTGATGGATGATAGGGTAGTGGCAGAGGGTATAAAGAGGCTTTACTTTCTGCAAGAGAGGTCTATGCGTTAAACTATAAGCCTAAGCCCTACAACCGTCTGGCATCAGTTCCCACCATTTAAAAACTTCCCATCACCGATTCCTTTGTACCTCACCAATGCACGACTACCACAGGGAACCGGTGCTGGGATTGGGCAGTAGACTGGTGTTGTGAAGCAACACGAGCTCCAACTAATGGACTCTCTCTATCGCTCTAGATGTTAATGTGATTGATGCTTCTCGTGTAATTTTTTTGTTGGGTCTATTATAGTAACTTCTTGTGATCTTCTGATTAAAGCTAAGAGGGGGAAAATTGGATATGACTAACTAGCCGAAAACTTATGTTGGCAATTTTGGAAAACTTTGTCTTAATAGCATTATAATGGCAGCTTTTAAAGAAGGAAATACAAATTGTTAAGCCTCATATTCATCCCTTATTACTATTCATGGAGATAATAATAGAAATATGAAAATTTAGATTTTGTTATAATTTATCTTGAAATATAATGTTTAAAAACTCTGCACAAAGATAATAATAAAACCTGATCGCTCACGTTTGTCTTTTGCGACAAATAAAGCATGTCATAACACAATATTATATGAGCAAAATAAGCCATGTTTCATAATAACTTTGTCAAAATTAATACATCAGCAGTGTAAGAAAGATGTTTGCGTAAATGCTGGTGCGTGGGAGAAGGAATGTGAATGATTGAGAACCCCCGGGGAACAATTAAAGCTCTTTCATTTGCGAGAAGTCAGCATCAAAGGACATATCCTTCCAGAGAACCACAGGTAGAGATTGGTCAATCATGTATTATAAAAACAAAAAAAGGGAACCCTACATCAAAATCCCTTGCCAGTGTTAATTTTTTTAAATTTTCTTGTGTAGCCTTGATTATTTTAATGATGAAACTAATCTTTGTTGTAATGGAGATGGAACATTTGATTCTGTTCTCTTTTTAACTTTAATTCGCTTAGCTTCAACAAGTTAAATTTTTTGAAAAAAATTCACTGCTTTTCCCATTTTCTACTGTATCCTTTTGTTAACTTCTTTCCAATCCAATCTGATAATTATAGCAGCCTTAATAGTGCTGATACGAATTTGGAGGATTTTGATGGTTTTTAGGCCTATGAATACCTCCACACAAAGGATCGTAGGGGGAAGCATAAACTGTTCAACGGGTTGGACCGAACCGGACCAAATGATTTTGGATGATTTGATTTGATTTGGAAGAAATTTTTTTTGAAAATGATTTATGAACTGAATTGCTATTTGACAATTTAATTTGATTTTAAAAATTTTAAAACTGAACCAAACCATCAAATTATAAATTATTTTAAATTTTTTAATAACTTAAATATTATTAAAAAATACTAACCACTATCAATAGTCAGTTCTAACAGCCTCTATTTTTTTTTTCTTCCTATCTCTCTTTGTTCTTCTCTTCTTTTCTCGATTATGCCTCCTTCGATTTTGTTTTCTCCACCTCAATAATCATCGTTGTCATCACAAAAAAATACATCTTAACTCGAATCCAACTCATCTCCATCAGAAGATAAACTCATCTCCCCTCCAGTTGCGATGCTTTGTTTAATTGATGTTTTAAATTTGAGTTTGAAATTTGAAGTGGATGTCTTATATTTAAGATTTATCCAGTCTATTGAAGATATTGATGATTTTATTTTATATTTTTTTATTAATTTATAAAAATTTTATTTTAAATCTATTTATTATATTCTTAATTAAAAAAGAAAAAAATAATATATAAAATAATTTAGAACCAAATCAAATCATCTAAAGCAGTTTGGTTCGGTTCGATCCTAATAGATAAAATGGTTAGATTTGATTTAAAAATTCTCAAACTATTTTAAAATAATTTATTTTGATTTAGCCTCTAAATTGCACCGTGCTCACCTCCAGAGGATGGTACCAATATCCAAGCCAAACAATAGCCAGCTAAATTCGTGATTGCTAAAGAGAGCAAGACAAATGATCACTCTATATATATTAATAACATTAGCGTAAAGTATTAATCAAAGAGCAAACTAGCTAGGCTGGTCTGATCCCATTTTGCTATACAAGCTACTAGTTGGCATCTGCACTCAAATACTGGCAGCTTATGATAAATTGATCATAAGAGCATCTACAGGGTCTAGATGGCTATCTAATTGAATCGCATCAAAAGGAAAAATTATTCGTTGGGTGGATGAGGTGGATCAGTATAAGCAAAAAGCAACACGAAGGTTCTAAGAACCTTCGGCTCTCTTTCCTCTTTCTTTCCTTTCCCTCTATATTATTTTTTGGTTGGATTGATCCATCGCTAATTTGATGGACCTAATCCAGCTAATAAGTTCTCCATTTAAAAATTCGTAATTGGATTCTTGGTCAGACTAGTCCTATGATCAAGAAATTATTATCTATACTGCATTCACCATATGACCATGTACACAGCTAATAACGAATGCTAGTTTTTATGGTTCTGATTTACCAAGCATGCATCTTGATGCTTCATTATAGAAATTCATGGTTACGGTGGGCTGCATGCACATGTCGGCATGCAAGATGCATCATTGTAGAAAGCCATGGTTACGATCGGCTGCGTGCACATGTCGGCATGCAAGAGCTTTGCATCATGCCGTGCGAATAAATAAGTGGCAAGTGGCCGTAGCATCCTAGGCGGTAACTGGACCGCACTAGAGCAGGTTACGGGATCGTCCCTTTCCAACCTTATTCCTTCCCAGATCGTGACACGTTTCGCGAGCGACGTACCAGATCCGACTTGACTTGGAATCTCGTCCCCCAAGGGCCTTTATATGCAGAACCCCCAGCCCGAGAACCCCCAACGAGACCCCGGAACGATAGAAGAGGGAGGAAGAGAGCTAGCGCAAGCCATAAACCTTGTTACCCCATCCATCCGCCCATCGAGCTAGCGATGACTTCTAACCCGAAGGTGTACTTGGACATAACGATCGGTGGGACCCTCGCTGGGCGGATCGTGGTGGAGCTGTTCGCCGACGTGACGCCGAAGACGGCAGAGAACTTCCGGGCGCTGTGCACGGGGCAGAATGGGTTCGGGCGGTCGGGGAAGCAGCTCCACTACAAGGGGTCGACCTTCCACCGGGTGATCCCGGGGTTCATGTGCCAGGGAGGTGACTTCACCGCGGGGAACGGGACCGGCGGGGAGTCCATCTACGGGGCCAAGTTCGCGGACGAGAACTTCGTGCGCAAGCACACGGGGCCCGGGGTGGTGTCCATGGCCAACGCGGGGCCCAACACCAACGGCTCCCAGTTCTTCATCTGCATGGCGAAAACCCCCTGGCTCGACGGCAGGCACGTCGTCTTCGGCCAAGTCGTCCAGGGGATGGACGTCGTCACAGCCATCGAGAAGGTGGGCTCCGCGGGGGGGAGGACATCCAAGACCGTCACCATCGCCGACTGCGGCCAGCTCTTTTAGGCCAAACGTTCGTCGGTGGCGGTGCCTTCAGCTTTCTTCTCTAGTATATATATAGAATAACGGATTGGTGTGTCGGAATCCTCTTTCCGATCACATGGTTGGAGGGGTTTATTCCGATCTTTTATGTATCATGCTTCTGCTTGGTTTTTGGTTGGATCCATGAATGCTCAGGTTTTGGAGTTTGCGTTTAGCTTCAAGATATCTAGTTTGTGGTGGCGAAAGAAAATAACGGAATCGGATTTTACATAAAAGGTAATGTGGTAATTTTTTTTTCTCCGCAGCACCGATCCTGCGATACGTCCGTGGATGGCCACCATCACAGGATGGATGAACATGGAACAATGTGCACAATGTGCATCGCACCATCCGTGCTTGTGCACAGCATCCTATGATGGATGCCATCCATGGGTACACAGCATTCTGCACTGCTGTGTGGGCACCGCAGGGATCCTTCACCCTTTTCTTCCCTTCCGGTTGACTCGTTATTGGTTTTTGGTGAGTAGGTATTAGGTGCGTGGTACGTAGGATTTGATAGGCTGAACTAAGATTAGTTCTAGTTCCATGGGAAAAAAAAAATTCTCGAATGATGTTGACCGCTAAAATTTGGTGGATGCTCAAATCTATTTTTTGCTTTATTCTAGTATAGTTGCTGTCAGCAACATCTCATTTGTACTGTGCAGAGTTAGATTGAATGGGATGGACAAGTGGTTTGCATAAAATTATAAAAATCAATTTTTTACACATATATATTATATTTTTGTTTTTTGCCTCAAAAAGAAAATTTATGAATATAAACACCGGGAATGATGACAGCCACGGCTTATTGGGGATCGAGGGCCTAATTTTTTTGTGGATAAAAAAATTATCTAAAAATTTATATTTTTTTAGATTAATATTTTTTAAATAATATTTAGATAGAAAAATAATTTATTTATATTTTTTTTATATAAAAAAATTATTCTAAAATCTGTTATCGATATTCTTTTGCATTACTATTTTAAGTAAATTATTAAAATTTATTTATATTTTTTATAATATCTCTTATTTGAAAAGTTATTAAGTATTGAATAATGAAAATATTGAAAATAAGAATAGGACATTTTAGGTATAAAATTACATGCTTACTCTGCTGGCCGATGAAAAAATGATTTAGCCATCTCTTAAGTGGGTAAATTTTTTTCTCATTTTATAGGTAAATATTATTCAAAAGAAAGTAAATTTTTCATCTTAAAAATTATAAGAATATGGGTAAGTTGATTAATGAAAGAATGGATTAACTTTTTCATGATATTTATCCATAAAAGAGTAGGCCCTTGGAGTAGAATCAATAAAGGGCCAAGAAATTGAAGAACCGCTGGCTGTCCAAGAGGACATAATTAGACTTATGATTTACGGCATTACTCTTACCACAAACAGAAAGATGTTGTCGAGATGTCTTTCTATTCTCTCATTGAATCCTTTCTAATAAATCGATAAAAAATTCTTACCTTTAACACCTGTTAATTAGTCTTTTTTTTCCAAATCATATTATAGCTTTGATTCACCTTTCATTCCCTCTTACCTCGAGAAAAGAAATGGAACTGCTTGTTGCCAATGGATATTCAAGAGATTTTTGTTTCTCTATAATCTGTTAGCTGATCAATGGATGAATACCTCAGATGGAGATTCGAGATTGAAAAAAATATTCATGGGGCACTTGCATAAAAATGTTGGGCTACTCTCGACAATAAGGTGGGAATGAGATGTTAGGAGATGAAAGTTATGAGTGGATTGAGAGGGGAGCAAATGCATGGGCTAGTTCAATCTTTATGCTCTTATCTTTCCTGTGTAAGTCCTTGCTTGCACTAGACAATAGAGGTTGGTATCAGATATAATTGACAGGATAAACTGATATCGAGATATGCTCGACCCCGGTGGGTTTGATATTTGATGGGATGAGCTAAATTGCCGGCTCCGTGCGCTAGATTTAGAATATATATATATATATATATATAATTATTTTCAAGTGCAATCATACTTTGCTAGACCTTCGGCTGGAAGATAACCTAAAAGATTGTTTTAATATTTGAATAATGCGAATATTTTAATGATAAATCTGGCTCAGAAGCATTTGGTCTGCTTTTCGTGGCCTTCGCGGCAAAACACAGCCATGGAATATTTTCACCGAAAGCTAAATACAGGATAATCAGGGCAAACTACTCTTTCCTTTCGGCCGAATATTCTTTTTTGTTTTTTTGAAGGAAATATAATGGTAAGTTTTTTTCTTTCCATATGCCCGGTATGTTTTAGAAAGGAGAGAATATGGGACCGCCTCCCCGATTTGCCACTTTGGAAAGAAACTCCTACGGCAAAGAGTTGAAAGAACCGGAACCTATTCTTCCACCATTAACTACGTATAGGAGGGCGACTCACGCATCCAACCGTTGTATTAATATTCACCAGCACGATGAGAGAATTTTTATTTTTATATATTCTTTTGAGAAATTCAAGAGCCTTTGTATGGCCACTACAGTTCTTTCCTGTCTTATACATGGAAGGGACAAAAGAGGGTGGTCACTCGCTCTCCCCCGTATAGGAGTGTGGACTAGGTTGGTAGGGCCATGGCAACCAGGCTATGAATAGCCGGTAATGAAACTATCTAACCATAAAGGTTGATGTAAAGCAAGCGACTCGATTATTTACACAAGCTGGATTGAATCAAGTTGCAATATGGTTCAGATCCTCGGACCAAGATGTGCAAACTTCAGGAATACAAGTATAAGTTTCTTTTCATTTTCCAGCTATTTTTGATTGGTCAAAGTTATCATTCGATATTTTAGAGAGTCCAATTCCAATCATGATTGAATTAGAAAATATATAGTTAGATAGGAGATAAAGCCAAAATCAGATCAGATATGGATCCAACGCCAACATATCTATATCCATATTTATTTTGTTAGATGGAATATGGATATTAGTTAGATGCAAAAGTTCATTCCATATATGTTTAAGATGGATACGGTACAAATCAGATATTGAAATTATTGATATGAATATAGATATAAGTTGGATAATTAACTATATAATTAAATATATTACCAAGTAGGTGGTAAATCAAGTCAATAGCATGTTAATATAGTTAAATATTATTCTTAAAAGCTTATGAATCATGTATAAAATAAAATAAAGTTATAAATAGGATCAGATATTCAAATATGGATCGGTTAATTGACTATCGATATCCATATTTCTTTTTTTTTATGGAGATATAAATATAGGTACATATATTAGTCATATGTTCAAATTTCTATCTATATCCAAATATATTTGGATATAAAAAATAAATTTAAATATATATTACCCAATCTATTTTTATCTCTACTAATAGAGTAACTTCATAAATCTTTTTCTATCTCAAGTTATTTTCCTTTTTTTTTTTAAATTAATATTGGAGTGCTATTTTTAGTAAATAAGATTGGTTGTGCATTGAGTTATTGATTATGGTACTATTGGGATTTATTCTTTTTGATTTTTTTTTAACCTTTTCATTTTCTTAAAAGATGGTCCTTCTTCCTTATTCCTTAGGTAACCATGCTTGGATGTAATACCAAAGAGTTAAAATGATGATCCAATCGGGAGAAAGAAGGTTTTCTTTAACCAATTTAACCTTAATCTTTCAAAAAAAAATTAGAAAAAGATGAAACAAAATGACTAAAATAGAGTTTTAAGTCCTATTTTCTTTTATTGATGATCATAAACTAAGATACATAGTCATATTTATAAACATGAGGTCTATTTTGGCATAATTTAAATTGAATTTCTTTTCTGATTTCAACAAAACCCGTTATCCTAAAATAAATATGATTAGTGAAATATATAAAAAATAAAATCTTATAAGAGGTAGGTCTCAACTCTTACATCAATTTTTTTTTCTTAAATTAGAAGATATGTCCTATTAAAATATTTTTTAAAATAAAATTGTCAATTTGATTGATCTATTTTGAAACCTAAATGATGGAATTTGGATCTGATCACTAGAGATACATTTTCTCTTAGGAGGCAACACCACATCGTAGATCTTAAAAAGTTTTTAATTTTTTTTTTAAAAAAAATCATTTCCTTTGGACATTATATGATTAGGTTATAACTTTCGAAAGTTTAGTGAATAATTTGATTTTCAATGTGACAAATCTTGCTCATAAATGCCATTCAGCTCAATCCATAATAATCAAAATAGTTCATATCAAATAGGATGGTCCTTTTAGATCCAACGAAAAGAAAAGTTTGAAGCTCATCTCTCAGTGCCCAGAACCTCTAAAAACCAATGAGATCTCCAAATTGACCATATTGACTAAAAAAGCTTGTTCCCTCCGTATCTCCCCCCCTCCCATCTAGTTTACATAAAGTAAATAATTCTAATTTGGAATAATTGCCTTTCTCACCCTAAATATCAACCGGCTTTTATACCTCTTTAGACCGGGGACAGAGAGAGAGAGAGAGTAAAGATTTTTTTTTTTTTTTTTTTTTGATGAAGGAGAGTAAAGATTTTTTAAGTGAGTGTTGTATCTCTTACTCAAAGACCGAGAGTGAAAAGGCTATAAATGAAGAGACAAGGAAAATAAGTTATGTATTTTATCTCTCTAGCTTAAGGAGAGATAAGAATATTTTTGTTTAATACATGTTCGATTATATATTTATATGTAATTATGTTTTAATAGTCTAAAACCTGTTGTAGGAATACTTGAAATAAACCAAGATCAATCATTAAAGGGATCTGCTATTTGTTGCGATGCTTGAATACAACACTTCCTTGTTTTTTCACATATACTACATACTATTCAAACTAATGGAATACTGATCTAGATGTCCCCCATCTCTAGTCCCCTTCGCCTTCAAGAAGCTCTTACCGCTGACAAATTCCAATTTTAAAATGCTAGTTTTAACCATGCGTACATCTAATGAATAGCATGATGAAATCATTTATATATAGTATATGCAAGAAGCATGAAGTGAAAATTTTCAATTTAATTAGGAAAAGTTAACTTGATTCTTACCATACTGTCTTTATAACCCACAAATATTTTTAACAACTACCTAAATCTAAGTACCAAGAACTTTTTATCTCAAGAGCTCAAAAGAAAGATCCTAATTTGTGAGGTAGCTCTAATTTACTAAGAGGTAATGATTGATTTTGACTTTGCTCTCGATGTAAATATTTCATGTTCTGTTTCCATGCATACCACAGATCTGTCATGTAACCATGATGAAGTCAATATTTCTATTCATATATATGCTCACACCCAAGAAGTCAAGCATTTTACTGCATATGGATAAAAATTGGATTTGCTTCATATGCAATTTTGGTGGCAAATCCAATGTATTCCCTTGCCATGCATCTTGATTTTTCCCCTTCTATAGGCAGAATTATTGGGGGCAAATCCAATGTATTCCCTTGTCATGTATCTTGATTTTTCCCTCTCTATAAGTATTTTGCAGTGCTTTTCAACAAGGAGTGTGATGTATATGAGATTATTAAAGAAGAAAATAACAAATAGTGGAATAAACGAGTATATGAAGGTATCTCAAGGTAGCGGTAATGAATTAATTGATTTGATTATTCTCAGTTAATGCATGTATATATGTTCATTGCAGTTCAATTGTTCTTGTGCCAATCACCTTCATGTGCATGCAATGATTAAATGTGAAGAAAAAAAATGGACGAAAGATTTCTGTGGATGGTAGCTGCCAATCGTTTCTTTTTATCTTTGCTTTCATTAAATCACCCATTAGGCCACTATTCCATTCCCTGTTGTTAAATACTTCCTGGTGAATTAAGCAAATGACTGACCACATGAAATTTGGACGAGAAGAGCTAAAAAACTCACAATTTTCTGCACTTGTTACTATATTATGCCAGACGTTGTTGCTGCAGTACACCGTTCTTGAGGGTAGGCATGCATGTAAATGAATATTCATGCTAGCTTGATGGATCCAGGGTTTTTTTTTCTAGGCTTATGCTTAAATTGCCAATCCTGTATAAATTTCAAGTTTAGCTGGCATTATGAGTTTTAGATAATATTCAAGCTTTAACAAAGCTTTTTAGTATTTGTAATTAAAAAGACTAATTATGCAAAAAAATTCTTGAACCATTTGAGAGTTTTTATTTTTCCCATAAATTTAAGTTTAGTACAATCACATCATTCGACTTTCATATTGATTTAATTCAGATTTTAAATATAAATTTCATATGACTAATATGATATGTGACATTAGAGCTGAAATCGAATCGGATGCGAATCGGATATCAACATAT
Organism: Cocos nucifera; assembly: GCA_006176705.1. Classification (NCBI taxonomy): domain Eukaryota; kingdom Viridiplantae; phylum Streptophyta; class Magnoliopsida; order Arecales; family Arecaceae; genus Cocos; species Cocos nucifera. Next base: position 1,754,156 of record QRFJ01000154.1, on the reverse strand, counting down.
TAATATTCATATTTATTTTATCTGATAAATATAAATATAGATATGGATATTATTCAGACGTAAAATTTTATATCCATATTTATTTCAAATGGATACGGATACTATTTGGATACTGAAAATATGGATATAATTATGAATATAACTTAGATAATTAAATTTTATAACTATAAAATCAAAAATATTACTAAATAGATGATAAATTAAGTTGATAACATGTTTATATGGTCATATATATTTTTTAAAAATTAATAAATATTATATAAAATTATATATGATTACATGTAGATTCAGATATTCGGATATGGATTGGATAGTTATCTATTCATATCTATATCCATTGTTCTTTGACATATATGGATACGGATACGGATAGTTGTCGGATTCTCAAATTTCTATCCATATCTGAATTGATTTGGATGCGAAAATGGATCTAGATGGATAATATTCATACTACTTTCATGCATATGTGACATGCTTATGTGGCAAAAGATGATATCACTGGAGGTGCAAATGGGTCGGATCGGACCCGATCCCGAGTGACCCCAATATGTGTGACATGCTTATGTGGCAGAAGATGACATCACTAAGGGTACAAATGGATCAGATTGGATCTCGAGTGACTCGAATCCGACCTGATTCTTTGATCGGGTCTAAATACTGGATTCAAATCCAGCCCAATAAAAGATCAAACTAGGTCAGGTCAGATCCATGATTAAATTTTTTGATCAAACAAAGCATTCAAATCAAGTCGAATTCATGTATAATCCAGCCTCGATTCATGAAATATGGATTCGGTTCGGATTCGGATCGGTTTAGGTTTGAATTACAATTGTTGGTGTTTTATGTACTAATTTTTAAACTGTTAAGCAGAAGTTGAATCTATTGTTAGTTCTTAACCTATATCTAGTTCTACTTATGTTTTTATTCTTTTTGATATTTCTAATGAAATCTATGAAACTAATATAGGTACTAAGACCTAACTAATGAGAGTATGTAAAAATAAGTATCAAGATGTTTGACATAATTTAAAAAGCTAATGATAATAATCAACAACTTTTGATCAGTAGAATCTTGGTTCTTTTCCAACTTGTGTATAAACTCCGGATAAATGAAGATAGAAAGAAGTCAAAAAATTCTATTTTATTTTTTTTAAATTAGTATATTTTTATCACTCCTGTAATGTCCGACAAATAAATATACTAATTCTAATTCAGATCTTATATTGGGTTCGGGTTGGATTAGGTCGGATTATTTATATCAAGACCCAAATGAACCTAAAATCTTCATGGATTGGATCAGATCGGATTGGATCAAAATTCAATAAATCAAGACTAGATCTGAAAAATAGAATGGGTTCAATTTTAGAATCCGATCTAAAAAATAGTTCGAATTAGGTTTACACAGATTGGATTAGGTCGAATCACAGATCAACCGGACCCATTTGCAGTCTTATACATCACATGACCATTCTGCCATGGCAATTAGATAAAAATCATAGCTAGCATCTGAATTAATGAATTTAAAAATTGGATGATCTGGTTATACTAAATTAAAATTTTAACTAAAATTGGAATCTCTTAAATAATTCTGAGTTTGTTTTTACATAATTAGTCCTAATTAAAAACATCAATTACTTGACGTCGGGACGAGCAAAAAGTCGTATTCTATTTTCTTGTTTGTTTTCTCATCCCCCTCTCTCTCTCTCTCATGGAAAATAATTAATGACTAGAACTCTCAGAACTTAGGAATGGATTTGTTGTTTGGTAAAGCATATCCTGCTCTACCTTCACTTTCACAGAGATGGAGGAAAGTGCACCATGTCTCTTAGTCTTTATCAATACATGAATCTATCTTATGAGCATTAACATCTGTAAAGCGGTGGGCATGATTTATTGATCTCTTTTTTCCTCTCCTTCTCATCTGCCGTTGGGTATACTTTATAAGTTCATACATAAACATTGTTGTTGTAGTAGTCAAGACTCTAAATACTAAATAATAATGAAGTATGGATAAAAATGCTAGGTGACTCCAGCCAAAAAGAATAGCTTCTCAAGCCAGCTAACGTCTCTAACAACACTCCGCCGTTTCAATAATTTGAATTTCTAAAATATCTCAGGCAATAGTCAAAACCTAGGCGTCCTCCAACACAGCGAAGGTCCGACTGGTGGGCTTGAGCATCTTGTTTCAGCAAGTTTGGTCTTGTTCCGGCCTAACGAAACCCTAGCTAGATGGGAATAATTTACAGTCCTTATCGACGGAGGGCTCGGCCCGTCTAGAACCAACTGCCCGATATCCATCTTGCTTATAATAGACGCTTTGTTTCCAGATACGCTAAATTGTAATGTTAGAAGACCACGGTTTTGGTAAGCAATCGAATCTGGTCCGCGAGCGAGCGGTTTCCCCACGCGGTTTCCAGCTTACTCCTTTTCGGACTCGCCTTAACCTTTTCGCGATAATATTTATACCGACCGGATCCCCTCACCGCCCATCGAACGAGTCGCAGCTAGCGAGCGAGCGAGAGCGTGCGAAAGAGAGCGGCGAAAGAGAGAGCGGCGATGGCAGCGGTTTCGGCATGGGCGAAACCTGGCGCTTGGGCCTTGGACGCCGAAGAGCACGAGGCTGAGCTGCAGCAAAAGGACAAGGGCTACGACTCCTCCGACTCCAACTCCCACCACCACCAGGAGCCCTCCGCCGACTTCCCCTCTCTCGCCACCGCCGCCGCCGCCTCCAAGATCTCCAAGAAGAAGAAGACCCAGCGCCTTTCCCTCGCCGAGTTCACCACTGGCAACGCAGTCACCCACGGCGCCGGCCGTTTCCAGTCCTCCTCCTCCTCCTCCAAGGGCCTGACCTCCGACGAACACATCGTCCTTCCCACCGGCCCTCGCGAGCGTACCGCCGAGGAGCTGGAGCGCTCCTCCCGCGGCTTCGGCTACTCTTCCTATGGCGGCGGCGCGGGCGACCGCGGGCGGATCTCCGGCGAGGAATCCTATTCCCGCTGGGGATCATCTAGGGTTTCGGACGAGCCGAGGAGGGGCGGCTATGGGGGGGCTGGCGCTGGATCTAATAGGGATCTGGGTCCCTCTCGTGCCGACGAGATAGATGATTGGGGCGCCACGAAGAAATCGGTCGTGCCGGAGAGGAGGGAGAGGGGAGGGGGTTTCTTCGATTCCCAATCCCGAGCCGATGAATTGGATAGCTGGATCTCCAACAAGAGCGTGGCGCCGCCATCCGATGGAAGGAGGATGAACGTCGGCGGTTTTGATGCTCCTAGAGAGAGGAGGGGTGGCTTTGATATGTTCAATAGGGAGGGATCGAACGGTGGGCCGGATTCGGATGGATGGGGGAAGAAAAGGGAGGATGTGAGCAGCAGCGGTAGGCCGAAGCTCGTTTTGCAGCCCCGGAAGTTGCCGTTGGCCAACGGGAACAACGGGGAATTAAGTCGTCGAGAACAACCCATGGGGTCTATGGAGAAGAGCAAGGGATCGAATCCTTTTGGAGAGGCCCGACCACGGGAGGAGGTACTGGCAGAGAAGGGGCAGGATTGGAAGAAGATTGATGAGAAGCTGGAGGCTAGGTCTGTGGACAAGAGCAAGGGATCGAATCCCTTTGGAGTGGCCCGACCACGGGAGGAGGTCCTGGCAGAGAAGGGGCACGATTGGAAGAAGATTGATGAGAAGCTGGAGGCTATGAAGATCCGGGAAGCACCATCTGAAAGGTCATCATCTGGGAAGAGGGGCTTTGGGATAGGGAACGGAACTGGAAGCTTGTTGGAGGATCGCACTGAAAGGTCTTGGAGAAAAGCAGACACATCTGATGCTCCTCCTCCAAGGTATGGTATTTTATTTTAGCTTTCACCATCAATTATTTCCAGCAATATTAGTTATGCTTATCTAATAGAATGTTCTGAGATTCTTGTATTTGCAGTATTTTTATTGAATTTACCTGCTATTGCTAATCCTTGTTTGAACTATTGATATACTAAAGGAGGTTTCCGCACCCACAAAAAAAAAAAAAAGAAGAAAAAGAAGAAGAAGAAGAAGAAAAGAAAGATTTTGTATGTAATTATGGGATTGGAACAAGTTTCTAAATCCATGGGACTGAACTTGATGTTCTTCTAAGTTTACATGCTAGGGCTGAAAACGGATTGGATACCAGTATATCCATATCCATATTTATTTTATTTAATGAATATAGATATGGATACGCATCTTAGTTGGATGCAAAAATTCATATCATATTTATTTTAAATGGATATGGATACTAATCAGATTCTGGAAGTATGGATACAAATACGGATATAAGTCAGATGATTAAACTTTATGACCCCAGAATCAAAGATGCAGATTAAGTGGATGATGAAACAAGTTAATAGCATAATCAGCATATATGAGATTATTTATTTTCCTTAAAAATTCATGAGTGCTATATGAAATTAAATAGGACTACAAATGGAATTGGATATTCGGATATGGATCAGAGAGTTGTTTATCTATATCCATATCCATTTTTTTGTTAATGGATATAGATATAGATATGGATATTAGTTAGATATTCAAATTTTTATCCATATCTGGATAGATTTGGATACAAAAATGGATCCGATCGGATATTATCTGATCCACTTTCACCTCTATTGCATGCTATTGCTGTTATTCCTTTCTTCAAAGTGGGTTTTCATGTTTCGTATTCTATTGACCCAGTTATATCAGTATCCATATCTCTAGACCTTCTTTGTTCTTATTATTAAGTGCTATTTTCCATTTTCATCACTTTAGATCATCAACATCTTCGCTTCCATGTCTGCATTTTTTTTTCCTACTAGGTGTTTCTAGAGAAAAAATGGGCTTCTGTCAACTAAGTGACCTACAGCAACTGTACAACATTTTAGCATCCATATCTTGTATTGAGGTCAATTATCAGAGCATCATCATGATTGTTATCACCTTTAAAACTGCCATTAATCTAGTGTAAACAAATAGCTGGTTGGAATTTGAGGGCTTTTCGAGCTTGAAATCTATTCTAGGTCTGGGTTCTATCTAAACAGTGGGTCCTTCTAATAAGCTTATATTAATGAATATCTTGTAGATGTACACTTGCAATAACACACACACATGCACATATTTATATACATGCGCATGAATGCATACATACTTGCATCCATATATAAACAGGTTTATATAGTCCAGATCTATGTGATATCTATGTAAATCTGTATTTGTATGGTTTATATGAGATGTGTGCATATATGAATATGTATATGTAACTAGGCATTTGTTTAATTGGGATCGTGCATGGCTCATCCATCAAGTTTAAGTTTTCTCTGGATTTTTTAAAAGGATACATGGTATTTAGGTTTGTTTCATTTTTGGACTTAGTCATTATTGAAGATCAACTTGTCATGACCAAATGAATAAGGTCCAAAGTGTTGCAAACTAGGTACTAGGATTGTGTAGAAATTAATGCGATGTATGAATGATATCCTCGTCCAGCTAGTGTTCAAAATTAAGTTCATAGTGGTATAGAATGGGGTTAGATGAAGATTTTGTGATTAGAGTATCCATTTTGGCCAGATTATATACGATTTTGGGTGCCTTAGTGTGACGATCCTTTTATGTATTAGATGTACCTAATGAGCTTGTTGGCTAACTTACCATGGGCCAGATGTGCTCAAGTGATTTAATGTCTTCTTCCCCTTTTCTTCTTTCCATCCCAAAGATGGAGCATTAATGAAGTAGTATCTTATTCTTTTCTTTATTCTCTCTTTTAATTTTGAGTTTTGAATGATTGCCTCTAGATTGTGGATTTGATCCAAGTGGACATTTTTTAAAAATAGGAAAATAATTTCTTGTTTTTGCTGGTGTTGCTGCTACAATTGTCATCCCAAATATGTAGCATTAGCGAAATAGTATCTTATTCTATTTTATCCAATTTTTTCTTTTCACTTTAATGCTTGAAGAATTGCTTCTGGATAGTGGATTTAACCCCATGTAGACTTTTTTGCTTCCTCTTCCTCTTTCTCCTCTTCTTCTTCTTGGACGCATATTTGAGATGCTATGCTTCCAATGGTGTAGTATCTAGTAAGTATAGATGTTAGATTTATTTTGAAGGGTCTATAAAGAAGAGGGTAAGATGTAAGATGCAAGCTCTCATGGAAGAAACTTATAGGAAATAGCATGGAACGCTGAACCGTCCCGAACTGGGCGGTTCAAGGCATTCCAAGCCGTCCTGGCGGCAAACCAGGATGGTTCAGCCGAGAAAAATGGCACACCGGAGGAGGGAGAGGGAAAAAGAGAGGAGGGGAGGGAGAGATGGCATGATGCTGCTGGAGGCTGGTGGTGGCTTGTTGAGGTTGTCGGAGGGCTGCGGAGACCTTTGCAGCTTGGCATCACCCGATAGGGCATTTAATTGAGTGAGAAAGAGAGAGAAGGGGGGAGTAACCGTACCGGAGGGAGGAGCAGCCAGTGAAGGGGCTGTTGGAGGGTGTCGGATGGTCATCGTGGCCACCGGACGGCGAAAAACATGCGGACGGAGCCACGACTGTGGAATAGGGGTAACCGCCTTTGTTCGCTCGTCGGTTTTTTTTAAAAAAACAAAGATGAATAGTGAAGCCGGTAGTTGCCGGCTTCACTCAAATCCATTACTGGCTTCGCTGTTTGAATTTTTTTTAAAAAAACTAAAAAATAGTAAAGCTGGCAAGTTGTAATCGGGGTTTTAAAAAAAAAATCCTGTGAAACAAGGGCAATCGCCCTTGTTTCATGTTCGCGGCGCCGGAGGCCGCGATTGTGCCATTCGGCAGCCACGACGACGAACTGGAGGCCCTTTGGCGGCCTCTCTGGCGGCTTCTCCTCCCTTCTTTTCTTTCCCTCCCCCTTCTCTCTATCATTCTCTCTCAGTCGAGGAATGGCAGATGAAGCAGAACCTTGGCAGCCTGTTGAGCGCACCGGTGGCCAGGCGGCATCTCTTTCGACTGCACTCACCCTCCCTCTGCCTTCTCGCTCCCCTTCCCTTTCCCTCCTTTCCTTCTCTCGGTTTACTTCTTTTCTTCTATGTTAGTTTGTGCTGATCTGGTATAGTACGGACCCGTACCAACCCATACCACTGGCCAGCCGGCACAGGTTCTAGTACAGAGTCCCCGAACCATGGGAAATAGGCTAGAAATGTTTGTACCAATGCTGAGGCTAGTGATTAGTAGGATTGATTATAAAATGAGGATTCACAACCTGATGCCAAATCATTATGAAAAGGTTTGGACTGTTGGTTTGATTGCTATCTTATTAATTAGTTTTTGCTGCATGAACATTTTCTTCTGCTGTAAGACTTATCAGGTGGCTTTGAAGTCAATGATATGTTTTATGGTTGATGGAGTGTTTGTTTGGTGGACCGAAAAGCATTAGATGTACAACTTTTTGCTTGTGCTGTTGCACTAGCAAAAAGATAAAGTTGCTAGAGATATAAGTCAGATTTTCACTGTCATTTAAGTGGTAGTAATTATTATTATAATTTGGACCACTTTTGGGGCAAAGTGTGCAAGGAATCCTATCTTTGTAAGAGTGAGAGGGCAAAGGATATTGTGTAGATAGTTTACATGACTGTGTGACTCACTTGTTGCGGCAGCTATAGGAGGATATAGATGCTTCATTACCTTTATTTATGATTTTTTTAATTTTTGGATACATCCATGTTATGCATCACAAATTTGATTCTTTTGAGGAATTCAAAGAATTCGGAGCTGATATCAAACAAAGCTCAGGAAACACATAAACCATGTGTCTCTCAAGTGAATTTTTAAACTATTAAAGATACAGTGGAATTGTTATTTAAAGGAATGCATCAGGATGCCCTTAGGAAAACAAGTTTGCTTCAAGAAGCAGGGCCTTAATGGACATAACTAGATCCACGATAAGTCTTGGTAAGCTCCCTTCCAATCATTGAGGGTTATGCTACAGAAATTGTGATGTAAATATTGAATATTCTTCCAACTAAGTTAGCTAAGGTAACTCTTTATGACTTGTGGCTTGGGACAAAACCTATTATACTTCATTCTAGAAGTCTAAGATGCTGAATGATCTTATGTACCATATGCTTTTGGCTGGAATTATCGTATAACCATGGTTTACTAAATGTACCCTCAACCTTGATGTTGAAAAGAGAGAGCCATCTTTCATTGCCATGAAATGTTCAATATCCATGTTCTTGTAATGAAAATAATTGCTCAAAGATGCGCACAGTCTATGATTGTGGCTAGGGGGTGGTTTAGTCTTTGTTTTAATTTGGGTTGAATGTAGATTTTTTGTACTGTTGTTGGGGATCAGCACTGAATGTGTAGTATATGGTGCTGTATTGGTACTTGCCATGCATGGGCATTGAAAATGTCACTGAAAAAAATGAAGATAACATGTCATGGTTTGCTAGGAACATATGACTACCTCAGATAACTTTCTAGTGGATAGTAAACCTATTCTGCATGTTGAACTATGATTTTTGCCCAGATAAATTGAATCTAGCATTCTAACTTGTACTAAAAACTTGTTTCCTTTGCTGGTAGACATGCCCTAAATGTTTCATGTAACTCCGGTGTAAGAAGTCTAATGCATTAAGTAATACATATCAATGCTATCAGATCAGACAAGCATTGGGCATTTTGATGTAAAAACTATATGATACCGTGTGATTTCTTAGAGGTACTAAGATATGCTTGAAATAAATAATCTTCATGCAGTGATGATACGGTCAGTGAGTAAACAAGGGTAATCATGATGAGCACAAAATTTTGTTAGCTATTAGCTAATATTGCGGGATACTTAATGCAATACAAGCAGATATTATTGGTAAACAATATATAGACCTCATATCATGCTAATTTTATACTAGCATGATATGCAATGTTTGATATTATATAACGAGAATTTGATACTTTGATCTTTGTCTCGACCAATTGAACCTAATCTTGCACAGTTGGGTTTGTTGGAATTTTCATAGTTTGTCAAGATGGAAACTTCTATCTTTACAAGTTATGCCTCAAAATAAGGCTAAAGTTATCTGAAACTGATCATAGGGATGATTGGGTGCATTGCTTTGTAAGAGATGATTCTATGAGTGCTCTTAATATTGTTAGGAGTAAATGGGCCTCACAATCTATAAGAGTGGTGATGGATTTCATTGAAGGGTTGGATATTTTGATTCCAAGCAATGTAGACAACTGTGTTTTCCTCAAGGCATTTTGTTCGGTGATCTTTTTCTTTGAGTAATATTCTGTTACAGTTAATTTCTTACTGATAGAAAACATTTATGAATGATAACGGGTATATTTATTGCTACAGCCAGAAGAAGTCTACATATAACTCAATCAAGAAACAACCAAATATGACACTTGCAACAACCTAGTTGTTACAGGGTGGACTTGATCGTGCAAAATGTGGGCATTGTTCTTGCAACATTAGATTGTAATAACATTGTGGCTGATCCAACAGCTGTGAAACATCCAGAAGATTTGGGTTGCAATATTAATGCAGTGGATGCTTATACTGTAGTGTAGGTCTGGTACCTGAAGTTAGTAGCATCTTTGGAATGTTTTAGATCCACTAAACAGGCTATTTCTGTCTAGTTGTCATGGCTTAAAGGAGCTGAACAAGATCTGGGACATGTATCTCTCTCTCTCATTTTTGTTTCTCTTTTTCTGGTTTCTTTGATGATAATAAGGGAAGTTTGGTTGAATCAATGGTTCCTATTACACCATCTATTTTATGTCATGAAAAGGATGAAAAGCTGTCGCAGAAAATAAATGATATAGTTTTCTTTTCCCTTGTTACCATTTTCTCTGTCCTTTATTTCTAGGTTGTTCAGATTCAACCTAAGATTCAGAGTTCACCCCAAATCATGAGTATGATCATGGATTTTAAGTGCTGGATGGCATGGCATGGAATGATAGACCATGCTAGTACTGTACTGGCACGATAAAGACCTTATTTATTTTGCATGTCTTCTACGAGTGTGTTATTATCTTGATGCAACTTCTATTTTAATGCAAGCTCTTTAGATATAGTTTATTAGGTTTTGTGTAGTATTCTATGTAATGGTTTATTAGATAATTTGGGTTGTTTAAAAATGTTTATTGGAAGAAGTTGGCTTGTGAACATCCAATGTTTAAATGCAATTATCTTTTCTACGTCTATATTTCTCAGTTGATGCCATACCGTTGCAGTTTTGTTCAAGTATGATTTTTTGTCAAATGTTACCTCAAATACATTTTTATGAATACATATTTAATTTAAAAATTTTAAATTGTTGGATAAATATGATACATCATGGTATCTCTTGTTTCAAATCTATATTGACAGAAAGTTGTCTATGGTGTCATGGCTTGAATCACTTGATGGTTTAGAACTTTATTTGTTCTATAAAATTATTTTTGCACCCCATCAACGTATCTTAATATTTGCTGCACTTTTACTATTTTGGCTGCCATACAAGTTTCTTTTTTGAAGGTTTAGGGGTATTTTATCGGTTTGCTCTTTGGTTTCATAAATTTACCAATGAAAAGATCCACTTGCTCGCTATCCAGCCTTCTAGATTTCAAAAGGCTTATTGCAAAGAATTAACACTAATTATATGAGCATTCATGTTCAGTTGACAAACATGTCGTAAAAGCTTAAATGGATGGTTCTGTCTAACTTATTATGGTGTCAAACTCTTTGCATGGAGAGTGTCTACTACTTGCATAGCATTGCATTTTGAAGTGCCCCTTACCTCCCTCCCCCACTTCACTCCACCCCCTGGTGGGGCCCTTGCAGGGGCAAAAAAGAGAAAACTGCCTTTGATGATTTTTTTTTTAAAAAAAAAAAATATTTTCTTGATGAGGCTCCTAGGAAATTTTGAGCTATGGGATGAAAAACACTCGATTCTCCTATTTACTTTTCTTCTTGTTGATAGTTGTTGTTGCAAGTTGGATTGCTGCTCAACTCGGTAGATCCATGACAGTTTATCTTTATTATTATTATTTTTTGGTTCTAATTTTTCTTGTGGATCACTCTCTTTCAAGAATGGTGTAGCCTCATTATATCAATTCTAATTTTGTGACTTGCATTGCCATTTGTTCTTTTTCTCTATCGAACAACACTGCAAAGCCAGAGTTTTGAATAAGCCATTTAACAAGAATTTTGTTAATAACCCTCAACCATAGCTAATCATATCCAGAACATTCATATATAAAATTAGCGGATCATGTTTGCCTATGCATAATTCTAGCTGGTATTTCTGCTTGTAGGTGCACATATTCATTTCATTATTTTCCCTTTTTATCCAGTTTACTTCTTTTTGCCACTCTATAATACAGTCATATGGCTATTCTTCATGTGGAGCACTGTTCAGTTACTGAATATTTCTATAATTTTCAATTACAGGGCAGAGAAAGTTGAAGAAGGATTGCCTGAGAACTGATCTTTCAGAACTCGCATTGATGCTGACATCATAATTATCAATTAATCCAGGAGATGGGGCATCCTACTGCTGCAGTTTCTATTATTTGTTAGGCTTTATATTGTGGTAACCCTCACAAGACTGAGGCAGTTTTGGTAATTATATGGTAGGCTGTGTGTTTAATGGCGAGTGAGCATGTTATTGGATTCTCAACCCCCCCAATGCCGCAACCCACCCCCGGGTTTTCCGTCTTGCTTAGGTTATTTGAAATTCAGTATTTTGTTGTTTTTTGAGTGTTCTAAAAATTGTTTGAAATAAGCTATGCTGACAATACAGATTCTGTTTTTTATTTTTTTAATATTTGTTTTTATAGGTGACTTTATTGCTATTTCTTGAAGAGAATTTACTGCTAAAGTCTGCTTTGGCTGGCGTTCCCATTTTGAATAGGCTTTTGTTGAACAGGTTTTGGTTTTAGTTAATGATTGCTTGACCAAGTTAATTCGATTAGCCTAAAATTTTGTTGTGTACAGCATTGGGTGTTTACATCAAATGCAGCAAAATATAGCTGCTGCAAGTTGCGCAAATCTGCCGTGTTCCATTTGGCTGCAGTTCATATTGCTTTTCTGAATTCTAATTATATTCTTTTTTGAGAAAAGGTCTGGTAAGATTTGATAGAAAATTGGAATAAAACATGATAATACTTATCCAATGAGAGAGCAGCGGATAAATCGTTGAATTGTTCCATTGTTCATCCAAGGGATTTGATGGTGAATGTGTTTAATTTTCTATTTTAAACCTTGTTATGTAATATATAAAAATCTGAGGATTTGAAGCGTGGGTTTAAAGTGTGGTCACGTTCATTTATTCTTTTTCCTTTTTTTTTTTGGTAGAATTTTTCCTATTATTTAGGATCAACTGTGGGACAATTTACAAGATATGGTTGGGTCTCCTTATATGCTCTCTGTCCATTTAGGTCATCCTTGATTTGAGAAATTCTTTGTGCACCATGTATGGGGCGGGCGCGTGGTGCATGAATTTTTTTTCCCCGCTCATGTGAGCTAATCACAGCGCGGGGTGCGCTTCAGTATACTCCAAAGTATCTCTCTTTAGGTTTTGTGGTCGATTAGTTTTAGCCAAGAGCTGGAGGCCCTGGACCCACTAGCCCTCTATAGCTTCAACTAATGTCCTGTTCACTTAGATACCTCTTCGCTGTGGTGCCCATGATGGGGCGGCAGGTAGGGATGGTTTTGTTCGCAGGGGCCAGCTTTATCAGCGTTCTCGTAGCGCGGCACTCTCCTTTCTAACATCTTTTGTGCGAGAGGTTGAGTTACTAGCAGCGGGCTCGTATATGCTCTCCGCGAGCGACGGGATTCCCAGGTTTGGTTGGAGAGTTCTTGGGTTCTCAGCTGTGGTCACTAATTGGATTTAGGGAAACACTTTCTACACCGCGCGTGGTGCAGCATGAGGCACACCGCGTGCGGTGATTGATGCTTGCATGAGGCCCACATGGGCTTGGAAGCAAAAAAAAAAAAAAAAAAATTTTTTTTTGAATGCTGCATGCTCCACGTGGTGCGCACCGCATGTGGCGGTGTAAAAAGTGTTTTCCTTGGATTTGTCGCTTATCACAGACCACAATGGGCTATCATTTCTGTCTCTTGGATATAGCTAGAGCTGGAATTGGGCTCAGGCCGATCCAAGGCCTATCAGAACATACCAGCTTCGGCTTAGACTTTGGGATAGGCCTAGAATAATTTAGATCAGGCTTGGATCTAAATGTAGAGCCTGTTTGTCTTTCGGACAGGGCTTGGGCATATCTTTGATCTAACCCAGGGCCAGTTCGATCTAAGTCCGAATTTTAGCTTGATCAGTAGTCTGAATATTCAATCCAAGCCCAATTTTCTACTCAAATTAGTTCAGTCCGATCTGTTAATTAGCCAATTAGCCTTTAGTCAATTAGCTCGAATATAAGGCTTAATGTTTTGTTCATCACTTTGTCTCCAAGACTTCAACAAACCAACTCAAAGAGCCCTAGCCCTTGGTCCGTATCCGTGTGGCATCAGAATATTAGGATTTAGGGTGATTAAAACCTCTCTTCCCTTCCATTGCCGATGCCGGTCTTCCATCTTCCTCTATTGTTCATTGCCGATGCCGGTCTTCTATCTTCTCCCATCAACCATTGGTGACACCAATCTTCCATCTTTTCCCCATCACCATTGCCGTTCGTCGTTCGTCATTCCTCAGTGCCCCTAACGGCTCCTACCGACTCCCCCTTCTTTCGGTATTCTCTCATCGTCGATATTCCTCTGTCCCTATTTCCTCATCCTCTCAAGATATTCATGACATATGAGTGGCTTGCCACTGGTGGAGTGGCAGATGGCAATGAAGTTCTCATGGATGGTCTCTCATAGCTCCGAATTGAGGAGGATGTAACCTAGTTTACTATAGGGGGAGGGGAGATTAGCGATGGTGGACGAGAGCTGCATCGACTGGTCGTTGTCTCATGCTTGGAGTCCTTCAGGATTTTTCTGTCTACAAAGTTCTGAGCCATCATTGTAAGCAATATGGTGCCTTCGAGATTCTCTCTCTTCTCTTCTCCCCCTTACATTTGTGTGAGAGAGAGAGAGAGAGTTGTGTTGCAGAAAAAATATCAACAATAGTAAAAATAAGAGGAAAAGATGGATAGCTCGGGCCAAGCAATATCTCGGGCTGGCCCAAATGGATTCGGACCGGGCTCAAACTTGGATTGTTACAAAATTATAAGACCTAAATCCGATCCAAAGGCCAAAAATAATTTTTGGGCCAGGCTTGGATATGGGTAGGGGTATGGCCCGGCCCAGCCCGGCCCGGATCTACCCCTAGATATAGCTTCGCATGAATGGCCCCTTCTTTTTTGAAAGGAGGGTAAGCAGTAAGCTGCATAAGATTAGTAGTCCTGCTTGGATCTTCTGGTCGCCAGCCAATCAGTCGCCCTATTGACCTCACGCTAAGCATGAATTGCGTGGAAAAAGGGAAGTGAATTCTTAACAATAGATATATCATGGAGTAAGGGGTTCTAAACGTTTGTGGTGGAAGCTGCATTGATCTATCAATGACTATTGTTGAGTAGCCAGCTAGCCATATTGCTCAGGATGTAGTGTGCGGACAACGACGACAAAACTTTCCATGCAACAGATGGAGCTCAACCATGGCCAGTGGAATGTACTTCACCGCTCAGCTTAACTCGTTGCCAGCCCTGGTCTAATTATTACTTGGACCAGGTCCAATTAACCACGCCAAATCCCACGGTGGATAACTCGGCACATACAGAGTCGGAATGCGCCCCTGTTACTATCTGCCAACTCGTGCGCCATCGTGTTCTCGACGTGGGCCGGAGGTCTTCGACAGGAGCAACTCGGCCTGGGCCATGGACGACGCGGAGTCCGCCGACGGGAACTTCTTGGAGACTCTGGAGCTGGTAGACGTGGGTGACATTGGGATTCGAGATACATGGAAGGCGAGTGACGACCCACTCAGAACCAGGGGTGTGGATTGCCAGCATCCCTGGGTTTCTCTCCCGAGATACGTCCATTTGCCACTCCAATTGGTGGGGATTGTAACCTTCCATTTGGGCAGCCAGCTTAGGGGAAGAACCACCACCACCACCACCAGCAGCCGGCTGCAGTGTTTAACCACCACCAGCATCAGCTACCAGTGGGATATATTTTACCAACAGCAGCAACCCCTTCATGAGGTGAAGCAGCCGTTCGGGTTCAACGGCCAGCCGCTTGTGGACAACACTCCCTATGACAGTGGGTGCTCAAAGGGAGTGGAGGGCTGATTGTTGGTGATGGTCCTTGGTCTTCTTGCTTTGCCCGGAAATGGTTCTGTCTTTTAAAAGAGTTTAGGGCAAGTATTGATGCGTGTATGAGGATCGAGGGATCCTTCTTCTGTGATCATTTTGTTGTATGTTGCAATTTCTTCAATCACTGACGAGCAAGTTGTGAATTTATTTCGCTTTCAAATTACCATCCCATCTGTGTTCCAAGCGCATCCTACGTGCACATGCAATTCTTTTGTTTGTGTTTTAATCTAATAGTCGCTTTTAGTTTTGTTGTCTGTGCGTGTGTCCATTCGGAGAAATCAAGGAAATATGCAACGTGCAACGGATATATCTATTTTTCTCTCTTGCTTCACATCAATGGAACATATTAGTAAATGCGGCTACCATGTGCTACCCTCCGCACATTTCATTTGTGCGTTTGCATGTGGGACAAAGTATAGTACATATCATCTTCTTTCGGAAAAAAGAAGAAGAAAAAAATTAAGTACATATCATATCTGCGCTTATTTCGTTATTTATGTTCACCGTGATGCGCCTGAATCATATCATAGGGCACTTAGCCCACCCCCACCTCAGAATTATTCAGTCGGCTAACAGCGTCCTTCTTCATTCTCAAGTGTTCATACTTTGCGTGAGGAAAAATCAGGGTGCCAACTATTTGGACAATGCAGTGACATCAACATATGGCAGCCATGATCAGAGAATTTGAAGGTCTAGCTCCTTTCCTGAACATTTGTGTTGGTTTGCCGTTGCTGACGCTGTTGTTTGTGGTCGTCAAAGATAATAAAGGGTTCTTCCCTGCTGCTAGCGAAAAAAAAAAAAAAAAAACATAACATCTAACTTGCCATATCATTTTGACTACATCCGCTTGTCATGCATCATTATGCAACATGCAACAACATCACCCCCACGTGATCTCATCCTTTGACATAATGGTGATTAATTATATGTAGGTTTAGGCTTCATAGAAATTCGTTGAAACCAATTAAGAAATAGACTAAGTAAATTTGTGCAAGAAACTAACAAAAGAGGAGGGATCCTTAAGAACATCCAATGGCGTGCATACATTTTACTCAACAATGCGCCCAACAACTCCGTTGAGCTCCAGAGGATTTTTTTTTTTTCCTACTCATCCAAGTATGAACACTGAAAAAGCGTAGCATCACCTACTAATCCCCTTGGCTATTGGAACAGGTGCCAGACCTCATAAACCTAATTCAAAACACCATCCCCTCCAACTCCATTTCAAAAGTTGCACCAACCGTTATCGCATCTCCTTTAAATGCCATTGTCTCCTAAGCATTCTCTCACAACTCCCCCACTGCATTCCAAGCAAGAAGACATGGAATTCCTCGCCTCCCTCATCCTCTCCCTCGTCCTCTCATCTCTCCTCCTCTCACTACCGGCACAAGCCACCACTCCATCAGGCACAATCCGGAGGACCACAAAGCAGCAGATCCTCGCAAGCATCCCTCCCGGCACACAAGAAAACACGGTTCCCTTCCTCACCTCCCCCTCCGGCAAGTATACCGCGTACCTCCTCCGCCGGGAAACCGCCCCGGACGCTGGAGGCTTCGGCAATGACTTCTGCTACATCCAGGTCCAGGACACGAGCACCGAGCGGAGCATGTGGGAGTCGGAGTGCGCCCCTGTGAGCACCGCCAACACGTGTGCCGTCGTGTTCTCCGACAATGGGCTGGAGGTGTTCGACGGTAGCAACTCGGTCTGGGCCACAGAGGACGCACAGTCCGCCGATGAAAATTTCTTGGAGACCCTGGAACTGGTGGACGAGGGTGACATGTGGATCCGAGACAAGCAAGGAGAGCTGGCATGGAAAGCAAGCGACGACCCGCGTGCAAACCAGGGTTGCGGGCTGCCCGGGTCGCCCGGGCTGGCGCCGGCGTTGCCTCCTTTTGCCGTTCCAATTGGTGGGGATGACAACCTTCCGTTTGGGCAGCGGTCACAGGGTGGCCAGCAGCAGCTGCCGCAGCCGAGCACTCTTTCCACCCGGCAGGGGGAGCCCTCCGGGGTGAGCCAGACGTCTGGGTTCGGCGGCGGTAATCCACTGGTGGACAACATCCCTTACGATAGTGGGTGCTCAAGAGGTTTCCAGTACTGGCTTGGAACGGCTGTGGCTTTACACCTTGCTCATCTGGCCTGTGGTATTTTCTGAAAAGGTGTAGGACAAAAGGAATTATAGTTGAAGTGGCCGCGCGCCTTCGTATGGTTTCTCTTATTTGTGGTTTCGATGTATTCCTAATTAAGCAAATGATTAAAGTTGTGCATCAAGTAATACCCATATTATTCTAAACAGTTCCCTACTCTTATCTGAGTGATGAGATCGACTGGCGCGAATTAAATACTCACAAGCGAATATCCAATCTCAGGCCCAAGCCTTTCTCAGCTCAGTCCATGTATCGATATTCTTAGAAATGTTAAAAAACTTCTGACCGACTTGGATCCTAAATTTCCGCCAACGTAACGGGTCCGAGCAATTAATCGAAGGATTTGGTTTCACCATGCTGAACTGTTCCTCAAGATACCTGGATCAGGATGGCCTGTGGAGCTTGGTTTCTCTAGGAATAACCTTGTTGCATGCTCTGAAGAAAGAAGGGTAAGGATGCTTGCAAGAGATATACTCGACTAACAAGTACATTATGTGTACCCTTGAGATACTACAAAAAAAAATAGATTTTTGTATCAAAAAAGTTTAATATAAAAAATTATAATATTATTATAAAAAAATTATAATAAAAATTTAGTTATTGCAATTTTGTTGCAAAAAGCTCAGTTGCAAAAGGTATTTACAATAAATTTTAAAATTATTGCAAAACCTCAATATTTTTGCAACAAAAAAAATTATTATAATAAGATAAAAATTGTTATAAATGCAACCCAACATAATTCAAATATCGTGATCTTTTTAATTTTTTACAATAATTTTTTTCATAATTTATAATATTTTTTTTGTTGGTAAGCTTTTATAACAATATTTTGTCATGCTAAATATAATATTTTAATTATATTATTTTAAAATTTTAAATTTAAATGCATCATTTATAATAATATTTGCTATAATTTGTAACAATATTTTTTATTAGTAATTTTTTGCAACAATATTTTGTGATGCTAAACATAATATTTAAGTTATAATATTTTAGAATTAAAATTTAAAAATAAAATTTGCAACAAAAAAATTAATGCAAATTAAGAGTGTACATATATACACACACATACAAACTTGTAGACATAATGAGTAAAATATATTTTTTAATAAATATTTTATATTTATATATATTTTTATTAGCAAGAATCCAAAATAAGTATAGAGCTTATTGCTCATGCTTTTCTTTACAAACAAAGCCAAAATATTCCTGCTCTAATGATTAATTATAAAATAAGATAACTTCTAACAAAAACTATATCCTCTTTCACCAATAGTCTCTATAATCATTTGTCCAAACCTATATATAAAGAGAATAAAAGAAGAAGAGTAAAACATAACAAATCCAGCATTTTCATAAGATCCAACAAAAAAACTAAGTCAACCTGGTATACATAACATCTCAGTTTTCTTTACAAAACAACTAAAAAAAATAAATGGTAGATTGGAAGACAAACTTTCAGCAAAAAACTATCATCCTCAAGCATTAGATCAATGCTATTCATTTGCCCTGTTCTATAAATTCAAAAAAAAAAAGTTGTTAAAATATATATAACATACAAATTTAAGGTTCAAGGTATAGTAAAATCTTAGCTTTTAATTTTCTAACCTTTTAGAAAAGTGCAGAAGTTTTTCACAAATTTGTTGGATCTAAGTCAAGCTACAAAAAAATAAATATATTAAAAAAAATTCAAAACTATATATAGTAAGAATGAAGGTTATAAATCTAAGTATAATAAGAATGAAGGTGAAATCATAAATGGCAAAAATCATGTTAACTTACATTTATAGCTTGACCATTTGAGATTTTAGTTAAATAGACTTGCAGCATAGTTTTCATGTCAGCTTGGAACTTAGCTTGCATCTTTACACTTTGAGCCTCCATATCAGCTCTCATACATCTCATCTCTTTTTCTTGTTGAATACGTTGCTCTTTAAGTCGCCCCTCTAGCTTCTTAACTTTCTTGGCCACTTCATCGCATTGTTGATTAGCTTGTTCTAATTGAGTTTGTAATCTTATTTTATATTTGGCAGGTTTGGAATCATAATTTTGGCAACATTTTTCACCAACCACTTTCTTAAAGGCTTCATTAGCAGTCAAGTTCAAAGTATTTTCTTCATTCAATAAATTTAACACATCTTTCTACATTTGGCATATAAATATATATAATAATCAGTTTGTTTAGATTAACTATCATATGCAGTTTCTATAATATATAACAAATCAAATATTTAATTACAGGGATTATAATTCAAATATTTATAATTATTGCTAAATATAAATTACTTACATTAACTTTCATTGCTTTATCATTGATTCAATCTCCATTACTCTTCATATGAGTAATCTTTCACATTTGATGCATACCGGGCATTTCTCCAGTGATAGAATTTCTCTGCATAAGAAACTTTATTATTAATTAAATTATCATATAAATAATATATCATAATATAATACTAAATAAATAATCTTATGCTGTCATTCCTAATATTTTTAAAATTTTTATGGTCAGCAATACGAGGAACACATTGCTTCTCCCTATTTGCTGTATTTCTTAAACTAGCTACCTATATAAGATATCAGAAAAAAAAAAGATTTAGCTAACAAAAAAAATTTTACTATTTTTTAAGCATATACAGCTTGTAGAAAAACAAACTTGAAATTCAGGTGTCTTGATGTAATTCACAAGATGTTGCCAATTAGTAGGAAAGATAATTTTTTGTGGGTTTTGCAAATGCTTCTCATCAATCTTATAATATTTGTAGTGATTATATAAGCGTGAGCGATAAACACGATAGCTATTATTGGTTATTGATTTGATAACATCCCGTATAAGATCAATCTTATGTATGTCAAATTTATCCTAAAAAAAAAATCACATGATAGATAATGATTTCAACATGAAATTTTTATAAATTTACAGACTTCATTCATAATTCTATAAAATAAAAAAAGTCTTTAATAGAAAAACTTTTACCAATATGAGCTCACATATCTTGTCTTTAATTCCAGCATCCACATCCTTTCATTTTTTTGCTTCAAAATTAGAATTCAATCCGGTGATTATCCATATTTCAGAGGCAAATATTTCAGCATTGACACCGACAGCAGCCAGACAAAAAAATTGATACTGATAATTTTTCTTTCTCATTTTGTTTTATTGCCTTAGCTGTAGCAATACCTCGAGATGGGCCTCTTGTATTTTTATTAGTGCCTATAGCAGAAGAAAAGCAAAATTAACTAGTCATCTGTGCATTGTTCAGTTACTCCATATATATCTAAATGCTGCAAAACCAAACTTATAGTTAATAGTCAACAAAGAAAGGTATCCCTTTGTCATTCCAAGCTAAAGTTTTATCAAAATGCTTTAGGCTCTTTCTTTTAAAGCATGAACTCCATAATTCAAATATTTCTAATAAATATTTTATGCTATTTATTTATCAGATGGTGCCACTTGTATATTTGATGCAGTTGCTTCTACTTGGGCATTTGAAGTAGATTTTGCTTCCTTTAAAACCATCATAATTTTGAACATTTGTAATGAAAAAAATTACTATAACAAGTTAAAATATATTTAATACTAATATCAAACTTAAGATGAACTTGACACTTAAGATGAAAATGGTAATAGACATATAAGTTTAGAAACTCTATACCTTCATTCGAATTTGGCAAAATATAAGGACAAAGTCTTGCCTTCTTATCATTTTCCATATAAATATGGATATCTCTCATGTCTTGAAACTCATGTAGCATTTTTATTACAGAGTTATCATCATCCAATATCTTTCAATTTTCATAGTAAAGTTTAAAACCAACAGAATAAATATCGTAAAGGTTCTTACATACAGTCAAAACATCAAGATAGATAGAATCATCATCAAAATTAAGTTCTTGACACACTTTTTCATCATAGTGGACAAAAAGAATGTGAAAATTGTCACCTATAAAAAATAACTCATAATAAATATCATGTATAAAAAAAAAAAGTTGATCTACATGTATATATCAGTGAATTATGCATACTTATCATATTAGTCACATATAAAGGAGTTCTAAGCTCTGTTGATGCTCAAGTTAATATTGATCCATGCTCACAAGCCCTACTTAGTGCATCAGGTACTATGAACTTGCTAGACTTAGTCTTTGAATTGTGGCTTTTTGGCAATATATCAAAACCTAAAAAGTAGTAAGATATTATTTAAGCTAGCTAAAAGATAAATTATTTAATTTAAAGATCGGAAGAGATTTTATCTCCAACTAAGATTGAAAGAGGTCTTATCTCCTGTTGAGGTTGACATTGAAGCTCGAAAGAGATTTTATCTTCAGTCGAGGTTGAAGGAGATCTTATCTCCTATTGACGTTGAAGTTGAAGCTTGGAGGAGATCTTATCTTCAGTCGAGATTGAAGAAGATCTTATCTTCTGTTGACATTAAAATTTGAAAGAGATCTTATCTTCAATCGAGATTGAAGGAGATCATATCTTCTATTGATATTGAAGCTCGAGGAAGATCTTATCTTCAGTCAAGATTGAAGAAGATCTTATCTTCTGTTGAGGTTGAGGTTAAAGCTCGAAAAAGATCTTATCTTCGATTAAAGTTGAAGCTCGAAAGAGATCTTATCTCCAGTCGAGATTGAGAAAGATCTTATCTCCTGTTGACGTTGAAGCTTGGAAGAGATCTTATCTCCAGCTGAGGTTGAAGAAGATCTTATCTTCTATTGAGGTTGACATTGAAGCTTGGAAGAGATCTTATTTTTAGTCGAGATTGAATGAGGTCTTATCTCCTATTGAGATTGATGTTGAAGCTCGAAAGAGATCTTATCTCTAGCCGAGGTTGAAGAAGATCTTATCTCCTATTGACATTAAAGTTGAAGCTAGAAGGAGATCTTATCTTCAGTCGAGATTGAAGGAGATCTTATCTCCTGTTGACGTTGAAGCTCGAAAAAGATCTTATCTTCAGTCGAGATTGAAAAAGATTTTATCTCCTATTGAGATTGAGGTTGAAGCTCGAAAGAGATCTTATCTCCAGTCGAGGTTGAAGGAGATCTTATCTCTTATTGACGTTGAAGTTCGAAGGAGATCTTATCTCTAGTCGAGGTTGAAGAAGATCTTATCTTCTATTAATGTTGAAGTTGAAGCTCGAGAAAGATTTTATCTTCAATCGAAGTTGAAGAAGATCTTATCTTCTGTTGACATTGAAGCTCGGAAGAGAATTTCGATCCCGAGTTTTCGACGTCGAGGTCGTTGTGGATATCGAGCTCATTATGGATGTCAGACTTATTATGGATGTCGAATTAGGATCTCTCTTGCAAATTAGGATAATGTTCTATCTTTCATATTTGACGTAGTCAGGTTGTCATGGAAAAATGAACAAGATCTTAGACTTTGCTTACGTTAGGATGAGGTTCTCCTCTTATTTCTAATGGACTGTAGGGGCACATAAGGGTCATTGTCAAGGCCTCTTTCCTCATCTCATCTAAAATGAATAAGACCTTCGACTTTACTTACGTTAGAACGAGATTCTCCTTCTGTTCCTAACAGACAATAGGGGCATATAAGGATCGTTGTCAAGATCTATCCCCTCATATTGTCTAAAATGAACGAGGCCTTCAACTTGCTCATGTTAGGATGAGGTTCTTCTTCCATCCCTATCATGGCAATAGGGGCACAAATAGACCATTGAATGGGCCTCTTCTGTTCTCTTATCTTAAATAATTGAAGATTTTTGACTTGCTCATATTAGGACGAGGTTCTTCTCTATTCCTAACATGGTCACTTTTGATTATTTCTTTCCTATCATCACATAGTTTTTGCACCAAAAAATAATAATGTTGAAATGAAGGAGTTTTATTGAAGAAAAATTACTGATAATATATTCTCAGATTTTTTGAATTCTAAGGTTGTGAGAGCGTTGTTCCTCTGAGCTTCTTCAAATGATAAGTTTTGGATCGGACGACCTCCTCTACTTCATACGGGCCTTCCTAATTTGAGGCAAGCTTTTCCTAGCTCTAAGACTGAGAGATGGCGGCTCGTCAAAGTACTAAGTCATTCACTCTGAACGTTTTACTTCTGACTCTAAAATTATAGTATCGGATCATCCTTCATCTGTAGGCTGCCATCCGAACCTGAGCTTCCTCTTTTTTTTTTCAGTAGATCGAGATTAACTCTGAGGTCCTATGAGTTATACTGCTCATTGAAGGCCACGATCCATACTGATGAAAGTTTAAGCTCGATTGGGATGACTACCTCTATTTTGAAAATCAACGTGAATGATGTTTTTTCAGTCGGTAGTTTTTGAGTAGTTCGGTATGCCCAAAGGATGTGGTAGAGTTCGTCCACCCAGGCCTCCTTACTCTATCGAATCTTATCTTGATGCCTTGCAGTAGGATCCGATTAGTCACTTCAGCTTTTTTTTTTGCCTGTGGGTGAGCTACTGACGTGAGATGATGGAAAATATTTAGATCTTTGCAGAACTCAGCAAACCTCGATTTAGCGAACCATCGTCCATTATCTATTATGAAAGTTTGGGATAGACCAAACTGATAGACGATTAACTTTCAGATGAAGTCCTGTACCTTGACCTCGATAATTTTTGCTAGTGGTTCGGCTTTGATCCATTTGGTGAAATAGTCGATCACGATCAGGAGGACTTTCGTTGTCTGGATGTCGTTGGAAAAGGGTCAAGTATATCCATTCTTTACTATGCAAATGGCCAAGGTGCACTTAGTGGAGTAAGTTCGGAGGTCAGCTATCTTTGTATATTTATATTTTTTTTGATAGCGATCATATTTTTTGACATATTTCATAGAATCATGGTATAAGATCGATCCACAGTATCCTTGTCAAAGTAATTTTTATGATAGGAATCTAGCTACTACATGACTTCTATAAATTTTTACTTGTACTTCCCATAATGCAAAGTCGGCTTCTGAAGGTCGGAGATATCTCAACAGCGATAGCAAATATGATCTTTTATACAACTTATCCTCATACAAAATATACCAAAAAAATTAATTTTTGAGTTTTCGAGCTTCTTTCGGATCACGAGAAAGAACTCCCTCTTTGAGATAGACAACTAATGGGTCAATCCAGCTAGGCTCGAGCTTCATCTGCATAACGAACAATGATTCCTCTAAGCTTGGACATTTTAGAGTTTCAAAAAAATACTTCTTTGGATAGTTCGGTTGGAGCTGAAGTGGCCAATTTAGAAAGAAGGTCGGCTCTTATATTTTCTACCCTCGGAATCTGTCGAATATCAAAACTATCAAAGATCGGAGTTAAATTCTTTACTTTCTCAAGGCATTTCATCATACTTTCCTCCCATGCTTTATAGTTACCATTAATTTGATCGATCACTAATTAGGAATCACTGTAGATTTGAAGTTAATCTACTTTTAACTCTCTTGCTATTTTTAATCCAGTGATCAGCGGTTCATATTCGGCCCCATTATTAGTTGCAGAAAATTCGAAGTGTAGCGCATACTCGACGATGACTCCCTCGGAGTTGACTAAGACTAATCCCATATCTGCTCTAATGGAGTTGGATGAACCATCCATGTACAGGATCCAAAAATCTTCGAAAAGATCGGCACTCTCTTTGGAGAGGCTTGGTTACGACAATAGGACATCGGTCTCGTTCTGTTCAAGCTCGACATCATCTGGAATGGTATATTCTACTATAAAATCTATCAATATTTGAAATTTGATCGATGGTCGGGGTCAATAATTGATGTCAAATTTTATGAGCTCGATTGTCCATTTTGCGATTCTTTCGAAAGCATTCATTCGATGAAGGACCACTTTTATTAATTGATCCATGAGGATCGTTATGGTGTACCACTGAAAGTAAAATCGAAGTCTCCTGGCAGTAATTAGAAGAGAGTAAGTTAATTTTTCTAGCTTAGAGTACTTGATCTCTATATTTCTTAGGATCCGAGTTACGTAGTAGATCGATCGCTGCATCTTCGCTTTCTTCTTGATCAGGACTGTTGTCAAGACCGTCGAAAAGACTGTTAGGCACAGGAATAATTCTTCTCTAAGTTTAAATTTTATCAGTAATGGGGGTGAGCTGAGATAGTTTTTGAGTTTCTCAAACACTCATTGGCACTCCATCATCCAGCAGAAGTTCATTGGTTGCTTGAGAACTCGAAAGAAGAGCATGCATCGCTTGATCGATCTCGAGAGGAAGCGATTTAGGAATGCCATTTTTTCAGTCAGATGCTGAACTTCTTTGATTATTTTTAGAGCAGTCATCTTTTGAATAGCTCAAATTTTCTCTGAATTTATTTTAATTTTGCATCTTGACACCATAAATCCCAGAAACTTTTCTAAGATCACACCAAAGGCGCACTTGATTGAATTTAGCTTCATCTTGTGCTTTCGGAGTGCACTGAAGGTCTCTTTGAGATCGGTAAGATAGTTTATAAAAGCTCAATTTTTAACGAGCATGTCATCTACATATACCTTCATGTTGCGATCGATCTACTTCTTGAAGATCTTATTGATCAGGTGCTGTTATATTGCTCCTGCATTCTTGAGTCTAAAGGGTATAACTCTATAACAGTAAAGACCACGATTAGTAACAAAAGTAGTTATCTTCTCATCCTCCGATGCCATCCATATCTGATTATAGTCGAAGAAGGCGTCCATGAAGGTGAGAAGCTCATGGCCCAAGGTTGCGTCTACCAGTTGATCAATCTTGGATAGAGGATAGCTATCTTTTGGGTAGGCCTTGTTCAACTTTTTTAAGTCTATACACATCCTCCACTTGTTGTTTGCCTTTTTGATGAGAACTACTTTTGAGATCTAAGTCGGATAGTTAACTTTTTGGATGAATCTAGCTTTGAGGAGCTTGCCTACTTCTTCTACGATTGCTTTCTACCTCTTCGGGGTGTGGTTGCACATATTCTCTTTTACTGATCGATACTTAGGATTAACGGTCAGCCGATGTTCCATGACCTCGATATCAATTTCTGACATATCTGCTGGGGCTCAGGCGAAGACGTTCGCATTCTTTTTGAGGAAGGTGATGAATTGCTCCCAAACCTCATCCTCCAAGTTGGAGTCAATCTGCACCGTATGCTCCATATTTTTATCATTTAGGAGAACGGTCACAAGATCTTCTATGGGCTCATCCTATTCTTCGACAAGATCATCGTGGACATCTAGCCCGTCAACATGATAAGGGTCGGACTGTTCTTTTTTTTGCAGGATAATTGAGTAGCAGCGTCTTGTCAGAGCTTGATCTCTCCTGACCTCTTCGATCCCGTAACTTGTTTGAAACTTTATTTTCAAATACTAAGTCGACACCACCACCCGAAGTGCATTTAGACCAGATCGATTGAAAATTGCATTATAAGAGGAGGGAGTCTTTACTACCAGAAAATCCATCTGCGCTATGGATTATTTTGGATATTATCCTGCAGCCACGGCTAGAGTCATTACACCTTTAACTAGAACTATAGCACCAGTGAAGCCTACTAGTGGAGAGTTTATTGATCTAAACTGACTATTGGATATCGATATTTTAGAGAAAGCATCATAAAACAAGACGTCAGCTGAACTTTCATTATTAACTAGGGTGCGATGTACATCATAGTCTGCTATATTTAAAAAGATTACAACCACGTTATTATGTGAAAACTGTACTCTTCGTGCATCTATCTCAGTGAAGGTTATGGGTTCTTCGGTCCTCCGTCTCTTTACTGATCTCTTAGATCCGCTAGCCTCTTCTCGTCGAAATTTTTTAGAGATAGTGTTGATGATGCCGAGAGGTGGCCCATCTTCTTATTGTTTCTTCCTCTTTGATGATTCTAGCTACGGCAGTGCCCTCGATCGATCTTCTCTGACATTAGATCGGTGTCTGAGAAATCGACCCAACCAACCTCTCCTGATGAGCTCCTCGATCTCATCTTGAAGCTGGATGCATTCTTCAGTATCGTGGCCATGGTCACGATGGTAGAGATAGTATTTATCGAGATTATACTTATCAGGATGAGTGTGCATCTTTTCAGGCCTCGGTAGTTGCTTCTTGATCTCCATCAATACTTTAGTTTTTAGAGCATTGAGAAGGAGCATAGTTGCAAAATCTTCTGGAGAGAAGAACTTCTTCGTGTCCTTCTATCAGAGCTTCTTTAATGATGAGCTTGAGGAGTTCGAACTTGCTTACGCTCTGAGAGAGTCCGTGAGGACGGTCGAGCTTCACTCGATCCTTCATCAGCTGTGGGTTTATTAGATTCGTCCGTTTGCTACTCTCCTGTGGCTTCCTCATTCTTCAACTTGAAGGCCTCTTTCACTCAAGCATATCCTTTAGCCCGGGCTAGCAGATCAGCAAAGTTTTTGAGGTACTTCTTCTTCAGAAAGAATAATAAATCATTCTTTTGAAGGCCGTCTTTAAGTGCGGCCATTACAACAGACTGATCCAGGCTCCGAACTTCTAATGCAGCAGCATTAAATCGGATGACATAAGTCTGAATTGATTTTCTCTTTTTTTGCTTGATATTCATCAGAAAATCCTAACCTCAGCGTGGATGTTGGCTGCTGACAAAGTGAGCCATAAATTGATGTCTCATTTGATCGAAAAAAAAGATGGTATCCGACTTAAGTGCTGAGTACCAGTTTTTGATGGCTTTCTTAAGAGTGGATGGGAACATCCGACATAAAATGGCATCAGACCGCTATGGAGCAGCATCATTATCCGAAAGGCCTCCAAGTGATCGACAAGATCGGTGGTTCCATCGTAACTCTCAAACTATGGAAGCTTGAAGTTTGATGAAATTGGTTCCTACATAATCCTCTGAGAAAAAGGAGGATCGGTGCAAATATTATTACCATGTGAGGAAGAAGTATGATAGAGTTCTTTGATTTGTCGGCTCATTATCTGAAGCCTTTAATTTAGGAGATCTTCACGATCATTGATCTTTAGGATTTTCTGATGGAACGAGGGCAAAACTCCCCTCGGGGTTGAGTCATAGTTCGAGCAAAGGCTCTTCACCCTCTACTTTTCCTTTTTGAAGGTCATCGATAGGCTAGCCCAAGTCGGCCATCCCCAAACTGAATCATGGAACTTCAAAGAAGCCTGCTCCGATCAGATTGACATCGGAGCCTATCGATGTATGACCTGCACTGCCTCCATGAGATCGCAAACCTGCTGGACCAGTAGGTTAAACTGCTCTGCATCCATCATAGCTCTAAGTAGAGTTTGAGTTATCGAAGTCGAAGCAGGAGTGGATAGATCTGGATGGGATCTGGTTGCAGAGGTCGTTGATCGTTGGATCAAAGCTTTTCTGAGAGACATTTTTTTTGGAAAAAACTCTAGAGAGGAAGAAGAGAGATTACTGCCAAGTACTTCTTTAAGAATAAAAAAATCTCAGGAACAGAGGGTCCTTTCTCTAGCACCAATTTTGTTGGTACAGAATCTGGTTGACGTCGAATCGAACTGAAGTTGGAGAAGAAGAGGTCGCCATTGGTGATCTGTAAAATAAAGTTTCATCCGAAGTTGATGGTGGTGGCTTCGACAGGACCCTTCGATGATCAAGTCAACTCTTCTGGCCAACAGAAATAGAGTGCTCAAGAATGAATTCAGTAGAATTTTTGGAAAGAAAAAGAGAGCTTAGAGAAAACGTATATGAAGGATCTCTTTTTATAAACGAAGCCTATAACAGATTGATAGTGATAGCCATAATCATCTGGTAGTGGGTCGCTCGGACCCACATGGAATTTATTATGGAGAGAGAGGTATCGCCAGACTGATAGTGACAGCCATAATCATTCGATAGTGGACCGTTCGAAATCACATAAAATTTGCTATGGAGAGAGAGGTATCGCCTGTAGCAGACTGATAGTGATAGTCATAACTATCCAATAGTGGATCACTCGAGGTCGTGTGGGATTTGCTACGGAGAGAGAGGTGTCGTCTGTTGTGATGTGCCCATTCATCGAGATTTAATAGTTGAAGTTTGGAGGAAGCAGGCGTTGGTTGGTGAAGAACTTTGACATATATCAATTTTAAAAAAGTTCGAACTTCTAAAAAAAATATGGCTAGAGGAGATCATCCAAAAGAAATGCTAGTTGAAATCTGAAAGTAATCCACTGGAGAAATCCGACTGAAGGAGAAGTCTGAAAGGAGTTAGACTCCTGAAGGAATCCGATTAAAGAAAAAATTTAGAAGAAGTTTGGCTCCTGAAGAAATTTGACTGAAGAAGAAGTTCGGAAGGAGTTCGACTTCTGAAGGAATCTGACTGAAAGAGAAGTTCGGCTCTTGGAGGTATCCGACTAAAGGAGAAGTTCGAAAGAAATTCGACTTCTGAAGGTGTCTGAAAGGAGTTCGACTGCTGGAGGAATCTGATTGAAGGAGAAGTCCAAAAGGAGTTTGGCTCTTGGAGGTGTTTGAAAGAAGTTCGGCTCCTGAAGGAATCTAATTGAAGGAGAAGTTCGAAAGAAGTTCGGCTCCTGAAGGAATTTAACTGAAGGAGAAGTTCAGAAGAAGTTCGGCTTCTGAAGGAATCCGAAAGAAGTTCAACTCCTAGAGTTGTCCAAAAGGAGTTCGGCTTCTGAAAAAATTTGACTGATGGAGAAGTCCGACTGATGGAGAAGTCCGACTGAAGGAGAAGTCTGAGAGGAGTTCAACTAATGGAGAAGTCTAGAAGAAATTCAGTTGATGGAGTTCGGCCGCTGGAGGAGTCCGGAAGGGGTTCGGCCATTGAAGGAGTTCGGAAGGGGTTCGACCATTAGAGGAGTTTGAAAGGGGCTCGACCGCTGGAGGAGTCCGAGAGGGGTTCGACCATTGGAGGAGTTCGATTGAAGTTCGTCCGCTGAAATTTTTTTTTTTGATAAAAGCTCTTCCATAATTATTAGTTGCATTAGGCTAAGCATCAGACTGAACTTCAATGGGAGTAGAATTTATCCCCAACAACTGCTATTAAATAATTCAAGTTCTTAAGTGCTATTAAATATCACAAATAATCAGCATCATCAATTAATTCCATAAAACCACCACTGTCACTTGAAGAATCAATATCATAGTCAGTTTCTTCCTCATCTTCATCATCACTATTTGCAGTAGTAACAATGACACTAGTCACATCAACACTTACTTTCTTAATATCATCTCTATGTAAAACAAGGTTATCATCAGTAAAGAAGCAATCATGTGAAAAACTATCCATACATCCTAATTCATTTTGCTGATATGCTTCACCCAAATCTATAAAATCTTCTACTTCCTCAGTTTCTTAAATTTCTGGTATATCATAAATATTTCGGGATTGCACCTTCATTACTGTTTGTCAATTAGAATTGTTAACATCTTTAACATAATATACTTACTCTGTTTGACTTGCTAAAATAAATGGTTCATTTGCATATTGAGTTCTCATAGTATCCAAAGTAATAAACCCATGCTTGTCTTTCTTATATCCTCTTGTTTGATGTCTAACTTATGGTGGAACCTCATACCAATTACATTTAAAAAGAACGACTCTATTCTTACCCATGTAATCTAATTCGATGATTTCAACTATTTTGCCATGGTAATCTACATTCCCTGTATGCTTATCACTTTGCACAATTACTCCACTATTCTATGTTTTTAAATAAGCTTCATGAGTTTGAGTATGGAACCTGAACCCATTAGTGATGTAACCTTTATAGTATAGGTTACACGAAGATCAGGACCTCTAGCCAATGATAGTAGTTGCTTATTCACTTGATTATCTCCTTCTATGTATAATTGTGTAACCCATAAACACACATAAACAAAGAATTTAAAAAATCTATGGGTACATTTATAGAATATATAGCAATAAAATGATAAAATTATCTAATATTTATACTCTGAATTTTAATTGAATAGAGACTTACTCAATTTTCAAACTATTTTATAAATTGCTCCTTATGTCTTCTTTTCACATTATAAGAATTTTCTCTTGAGAGCTCTTCAAAGTGTTCTTCAACCCATGCATTGACCTCTTGACAATTCATTAGTATATAAAAACAAGCTTGCTTATGCTCCTCGAAGTTAGGCAACTTATGGTCTCCTAGTGATATAAATCTGCCATCCACTTTAAAAACAGACAGCCACTCATAAGTTTTTCTTTCAACTCCATCAAAATTTCTTTCTCTTAATATATAATATATCAAAATCATTCAAGTATCTTGAGCAAAGATGCATACTTTCTTTTGACATATAGGCTTTAGCAATTGAATCTTCTGGATGTACTTTATTTTGTACATAACGTTTCAACTTTCGTAACTCTCTACAAAGATATTACCATGTAAATTATATATCTATATTTAAAAAATAAAAAAATATAGTGTCAAAGATATTGAAAGAGAAGAAAAAAGAAACTCTTCTTTGTATATTCAAAACTAACCTTTCAACTGAATACATCCAGCGAAATTGGCATGGTCCAGCTTGTTTAGCTTCAGTCGCCAAATGAATAGTCAAGTGCACCATAATATCAAAAAATGAAATGAAAAAATCATTTCTAACTTGCATAGTATTACAATAATTTGAGCTTCAAGATTCTCCAAAATATCAATCTTTAAAGTCTTAGAACAAAGCTATCCAAAAAAAAGGCTTAGATCAATAAGTACATCACAAACTTCTTGAGAAAGGAGGCATTGAATCTCAAGTGGCAGCAAGCATTCCAATAGAATATGACAATCATGACTTTTTAGTCTATATACCTTGCCTTCTTTGACTTGAACACATCGAGCAATATTAGATACATAAGAATCTAGCATCTTCATATTCTTTAAAAATTGACAAAAACTTCTTTCGTTTAGTGATATAGTATATTTTGCAGTAGGCGGTTCAAATTTGTCCTCTGTTATTTTATATGGATGCAGTCCCTTTTTGATACCCATCTCTTTAAGATCAAGACGAGCATTCAAGCTATTTTTATTTTTTCCATCAAGACTTAGTATTGTACCTAAAATACTATCACACATATTTTTTTCACATGCATCACATCCAAATTATGTCGCAACAATAACATTTTTCAATAAGAAAGTTAAAAAAAAGCATTCTTCTTTTTCCAGTTATGCACCTTATCTTCATCTCTCTTTCTCTTTATTGGAGTGAGCTTCCCAAATATGACTTGTTTAAAAGTTTGATATTGTTCCAATATATCATATCCAGAGAGGGATTTAGGTGCATTTCGAGTCTTCTTACGGTTATCAAAAAGATTTTTGTTTTTTCTCCAAGCATGATCTTCAGATGGAAAGCGACGATGACCCATGTAACAATATTTGTGACCATACTTTAATCTCTTTGAAACCATTTCCTTATTACAATAAGGACATGCTAACTCTCCTTTGGTGCTCCAACCAGACAACATAGCATAAGCAGGAAAATCGTTTATAATCCATAAAACAATAGCTCGAAGATGAAAATTTTGCTTGTTTTGAGCATCAAATATTTCAACTCCAACTTTCCGTAATAATTTTAACTCATCAATCAAGGGTTGCAAGTATACATCGATATTATTTCCTGGTGACTTAGGTCCAGGAATAATTAATGATAATATCCAATAAGGACTCTTTAAACACAGCCATGGCGGTAAGTTATAAGGAATAAGTAAAACTGGCCATGTGCTATGTGAGATGCTCATGATTTCAAAAGGATTGAAACCATCACTTGCAAGTCTAAGTCTAACATTTCTAGGGTCTTGGAAAAATAATTGATGTTGCTGATCAATTGATTTCCGTGAAATCTGGATGCCTTAAAATGCCATCATCAATTCTCTTCTCTTTATGCTATCTCATATCAATTATTGTTTGTTTAGACATAAATAGATGCCGAAGTCTCGATTTTAATGGAAAATAATGCAAAGTCTTTGCTGAAATATTGTTCCTCTTCTTAGAACCTAAGAGACTAGATCCATCACTATCATAATCTTGATTTTTTATCTATCTTGACTCTTTACATTTTGGATACTCATTCAAATATGCATATTCATTATAAAAAAGGACACAATCATTTCTATAAGCATTTATATTCTTGTAATTCAATCCTAAATCTCGAATTATCTTTTGGGCATCATAAAATGATGCAGGGCATATATTTTCTAGTGGTAGCATACTTTTCAGTAAACTTATAAGTAAAGCATCTAAAGATCTGTTGCTCCATCCATATTGGTATTTCATTTGAAATAATTTTACTATGAATGTCAACTTAGAGAATCCTTGACAATTTGGGCATAACTTTTGCTCTGCATCTTTTAATAATCGATAGAATTTTTGAGCTTTTTCATTGGGCTCTTGAGATTCTTGACTATTTAAATTTTTGGACACACCTTCAATATTTTCTTCAAGGTTCTCACCTCTAAACATATTATATAATATTTCAAAAGTGGCAGCATCATCGCCTCTATTAAAAATTAGCATTATCATCTAATTCAAGCTCACCAAGGAAGGCAATATGTAATCTTTCTCCATGATACGTTCATTTTTTTGTAGGTCTTTTCCATCCTCCATAAATATAAATCCATCTTAACTTTACTTCTAGTTTTGTAGTAGCCATTATTGTACTTAGCATAAGGACAATGTATTATATCCGCTACCCAAGGATGAGAAAATGTAATGTCTAGAAATGCATCCAAACCCTTTTCATATTCAGGTGTACGCTTATCATGTTCAATCTAACTCTTATCATACTCAACTGCTAGATTTTTCATTAGTCTAATTTTCTACAAAATTGAACAACTTTAACAAACTTGCAATATATATTTTAGTCAATAATTAATATACATATAGCTCAGATCTATGGATATATGTATATAGGTCATAGACATGCTCGTGCTAAGCCTCTAACATTATAGAGTATCAAAATGCTCATGATTAATAATTAAAAAATAAAATAATTTAAATATTTAGATGACTGAAATATAAGAGGTTTAGCACTTTATATTATATTATATTATAATATATAATACTATAAAATATTTTTTATTATTATTTTATCATGTTAAAAATATATTTTTAATTTAGTTATCAAATACATACTAAAATTGTATAGCACATTAAAAATATAATTATCAAATATCAAATATTTTTTTTTAAAAAAACTCAACTTGCAAAGGCCTATAACCAATAATAATCTCAAATAAATCCTAATAATCCAACCACTATCAACTAATTAACTTTCATAAAATATATATATTAATAATATATAATAATATTAATCATTTTTTTTTTATGCATCACTTATCCAAGAAGATGATTTTTTTTGTATACTAATAATAATATATACTAATAATATATTTTATAAAAAATATATACTAATTAACTTTTATAAATAATACATACGAATAAAAAAAACTCAACCTCCACTATCGATCGGGGATTTTTTTGTTTAAGCTCGGTTCACCTGACAGAGAGGCAAGCTCGACGGCATAGGCGACGAGGGGGAACAAAGGTGAGGGCGAACGGTGGTGCCGGCGAGGGGCAGCAGCCCACGAGATCTCAGAGAAAAAGCAGGGGCGGCGAGGGGGAGCGAATGGTGATGGCGGTGATGGGGAGTGGCCCATGAGATGTCGGGCGAACGACGATGGTGGTGAGGGGGAGCAGCCCGCGAGATCTAGGACGAACGACAGCGGCGAGGGGGAGTAAAGGTGAGGACGAACGGCGGTGGCAATGAGGGAGAGCGGCTTGCGAGATGTCGAGCGACCGGTGGTGGTGGCAAAGGGGAGCAGCCCACGAGATCTTGGGTGAACGACGGCGTCGGTGAGGGCGAACGGTGTTGGCGGGGAGGGGGATTGGCCCGTGAGATCAAGATTTTTTTTCTAATCTCGTTGGAGGTGGCGGCAAGAGGGAGCAGCGAGGGTTTTTCTCCTAATCTTATCGGAGGGGGAGCGTGAGACGGGATTTGATGGTTTAGGAAGGAACAAGAGGAAGAAAGAGTCTGGCTTAGGGCGCGGGAAGCAAATATTAGCCCATGCCTAAGCTGAATTAGTTATTTTTTATAATAAATTTAAATATATAATAATTTTTTTATGTATTTACATCAAATTTAAATTTTGTTGTAAAAAAATATAAATTTTGCAACAAAAATAAAATTTTGTTACAAAAAATTTAACATTTTGCAACAACAATAACTAATTATTATAAATAATATATTTCTTTATAGGTTTTACAATAATTTTATTTTTATTATAAAAAAATATAGAATTTATAATAAAAATAAATATTATTATAAATTATTATTGTAAATATTTTTTTTCTCATAGTGAGAGCGAAAATAGAGGCTTAAGCACTCTCTTTTTTACCCCTACAATACTTATGCAAAACTAACTTTTATTTTTCAAAAGCATAAAACATCGTGTTTTATACAACTCGTATGACAGTATTGCATGACAACATTTTAATTTTACTCCACGTAGAGGTGGCAGGTTGGATCACTAAGGCCTCAACATATAATACCCGGTTCATAAAAACAAAAGAGAGAAAACCCCAGTCACGTTGGACTCGAACGCAACCGCACTCAAACTCCACGCATGAACACTCGATCCAACCAAGGCCCCCATCCTTCTTCTTTCTCCCCTGCGCTGACCTCGATATGCTTCTTTTTTCTACCCAAGGATGACCCAGCTAGCCCCTTCTTTCTTTCTTTCTTTCACATGCGACCAGACCGGGCCTCGTTTATCCTATGGAGCATCTACCCAAGCACCACTACTTCTTTCTATCTCGTTCACTCTATTGTCCTATGCCTCTCTCCACCGAGAGGTGAGTATGTTTTCCGAGGAGAAGGAAAAAGGAGGGAGAGAAGATAACGATCCAAGTATCAATACACTTATTTCAAGATAAGCCTTCACTTTACGGTTGATGTTTTTGGGCCGGGTTACTTAATACTGTAGCTCGATTAGTTTATTTTTTTACTTTTAAGTAATTCTTTCTGCACCATGCATGCAGTTTAATAAAATTAATATAAAGTACATCAGGTCATCTCATCAAAATACATAATCATCACTTTTCAATATCCATTTAATGCTCTGCAGGATTTAAAATTTTGAATGACGAAACTATCTTTTTTTCAAAATTTATGATATCAGCATTCATAAAAATTATGACATATTTTTACAAAAATTATGATATTTTTATAAAAAATATAATATTTTATTTAAGATATCATAATTTTTATAAATAGATATTGTTGGGGATAAATCCCGCTCCTGCCGAAGCCCGACCCCAGGCGAGCTCAGCGGCCGAACTCCTTCGGACCGACTCCAAGCGGCCGAACTCCTTCGGACCGACCCCAGGCGAGCCCATGCAGCCGAGCTCCTTCGGACTTCCCGCGGCCGAACTCCTTCGGGCCGACTCCGAGCGGCCGAGCTTCAACGAAGTCCTCTCAGCGGCCGAACCCCTCGGCGGACGGGCTTTAGTAGAATCCCCAAGCGGTCGTCACTCAGGAGCCCGAACTCCTCAGCAATCGTCACTCAGGAGCCCGAACTCCTCAGCAGTCGTCACTGGGCCGAACTCCTCAGCGGTCGCCCTCATCAAACTTCGGCCGACCGAGCTCCCACCGAACTCTCAAGTGTCCAAGCCTCAGCCCAAGTCCAACGGCCGGCCGAACCCCAGACGGCCGGGCCGCGGCTTCTCAGCAGCCGAACTCTTCTGCGGACGGGTCTTAGCTGCATACCTCTCGCCAGACGCCTATGGGAGCCGAACTTCCCTCCTATCTTCCTCTTCAGGAGCCCGAACTCCTCCGAAATGGGCACACGACGAAGACCTTCATCCCTTCATTCGGCAAGCTCTGCAACCATCACCATCAGTCAGTCCGCCGCACCATCAGTCAGTCCGCCGCACCATCAGTCAGTCCGCCGCGGGCGATAGCGACCCACTGTCAGGCGGCGATGGCTGTCACCCTCCATCCGCCGTATGCGGCGCCAGTGAGACTGACTCCACCGAACCTCGAGCGGCCCGCCAGCACGCGGCTGCAGTTGTCACCATCAAGCTCCACTATATAAAGGATCCTCCCGACACGCTAAGGCTAAGCTCTCTGAACTCTCGACTCTCTAAGCTCTCCTCCACATCTCTAAGCTCCGGAACTCATTCCGGGCACTCCATTACTGTTGGTCGGAAACTAACTTGACCGTCGGAGGGTCCTGCCGGAGCCACCACCCCACCGGTTCCGGGCGGGACTTCGTTTTGCAGGTCCCCGGCGGCTTCCAGCGGCTTCGATTGCGGCGACCTCCGGCGGCGACGGATTTCTGCACCAACAGATTGGCGCCGTCTGTGGGAATCAAGGGATTGAACCTTCGAGGTTCCCTTGTTCTTAAAGGAGTGCTCGGCGACGATTTCCCTCCCCTGCTTTGGATCTCTCTCCTCCCTCTTCAGTATTCCTTTTCTGAAAAGAAAAATGCCTCCCAGAAGAACCTCGACCCGGAGGTCAGCAGCCTCCGCGGCCCGATCCCGTTCGGGTCCGTCCGCTCCTACTCCGGTCCCGGCGACGCGGGCCCG
This sequence comes from Cocos nucifera, assembly GCA_006176705.1. Taxonomy (NCBI): domain Eukaryota; kingdom Viridiplantae; phylum Streptophyta; class Magnoliopsida; order Arecales; family Arecaceae; genus Cocos; species Cocos nucifera. The sequence goes on along the minus strand of QRFJ01000154.1, from coordinate 1,716,295 downwards.
CTCCGTACTCGCGGTAGATGCGGAGCGGTTCGACCTGCTTGCCCAGCAGGTCCGCGATCTTACGGAGGCGGTGCAGGCAGTGCAAGCCACGCATTCGCGAGGTCCAGCGCCCACTCGACCGGCGCGGGGTTCCCCGGAGCCCGGGAATCCAGTCCAGGAGCGACCGATGTGGGCTACCCAACCTCCGGCCCTCGGGAGAGAGGGGCAGCCGGCAAAGAGCCCCTGCTCGGACCGCGGCTCAACCCAGGGAGAAGCTTCGCACCCCTTCCGCGAGAAGACCTTGGGGATTAAGGATCGCGAAGATTTCCTGGACCAAAGGCTCATGGAGATGGGACGGCGCATAGAAGAACTTCGTCATACTCCTTCCTCCCGCGGTAACGATATTTGCACTGATCCTCCCTTCTCACAGAAAATTATGCAGGAACAGGTACCACCGAACTTCAAGCTCCCGCATTTCGAAAGCTACGATGGGACCACTGACCCGGTCGACCATTTGGAGGCCTTCAGGACGACGATGTTACTCCATGGCGCGCCTGATGCCATTTTTGTGTCGGGCTTTCCCTTCTACCCTCAAGGGAGCGGCTAGGAATTGGTACTCGGCGCTTAAGCCGGGCACCATCCTGTCGTTTGACCAAATGAGTCAACAATTCGCGGCCCACTTCGTCAGCAGCAAACGGCCGCGCAGAGGCTCGGATTCCCTGTTGGCCATCAGGCAAAAAGAGGGGGAACCCATCCGGGCTTACGTCACCCGGTTCAACACTGCCGCGCTGGAAGTCCGGAACCTGGACCAATCAGTTGCTATGGCCGCCCTCAAGGGCGGCCTTCAGAAGAACGACCTGCTGTTTTCCCTGGAGAAGAAATATCCCAGGGACTTCGCTGACATGCTAGCTCGGGCCGAAAGCTATGCCCGGGCAGAAGAGGCTTTCGAGGCCAAGGATGGTGAAGCTCGCGACAAGCGACGAGTAGGCAGAGCGGGAAGGCCTGCCGAGGAAAGAAAGCGCACCGAAGCCTGGCCGCGTTCCCGAACTCCCCCTGGTCGCGGGCGTGTCCCGGACTCCACCTCAGGCTCGGGGGCGGGAAGCCACCGACGGAAGGGCGCGCCGAAGTTCTCCTCGGCACCGAAGTCCCACCCGACGCCGAAGTTCCCCCCGGCGCCGAGGTTCTCCCTCGCGACGAGGTCCCTCCCGCGCGCCGAAGGTTCTCCCCTCCGACGGCGTTTTCACAGCTACGCCCCCCTCAACGCCCCGAAGGCTCAAGTGCTGCTGGAGATCAAGGGACGACTTCCGGAGCCGGAGAGGATGCGTTCCCATCCCAGAAAACGCAACCCCAACAAGTTCTGCCTTTACCACCGTGACCACGGTCACGATACCGAGGAGTGCATCCAGCTCCAGGACGAAATCGAGGAGCTGGTCCGGCGGGGCAGGCTTGGCCGATTCCTGCGAAGACGATCTAAAGAGCAGGAAGATCGGCCGAGAATGTTGCCGCCGATTGGGGAAGATCGGCAGGAGGACCGGCCGTCTCTTGGCGTCATTAACACCATCTCGGGAGGACCGCAGCAGGGAAAGACCGACGAATCCGAGGGATCGGCAAAGAGGCAGAGGACCTCGGAGCCCGTGACCTTCACCGAAGCAGACGCCCAGGGGACCAGATTTCCGCATAACGACGCGGTTGTAATCTCTTTAAACATCGCTGATTATGATGTACGCCGCGTTTTGGTGGATAATGGGAAGTTCGGCGGACATATTGTTTTACGATGCCTTCTTGAAAAATGTCCCTACCTGACACCCGCTTAGGACCTGTAAGTTCCCCCCTGGTGGGATTTGCCGGACACGCCGTTCCGGTCGAAGGCATGGTGACTTTGGCGGTGACGGCGGGCCAATCCCCAAAATTGGCCAAGGCGCGGATCGACTTTTTTGTCGTGAGGACCCCGTCCGCCTATAATGCAATCCTTGGGCGACCAGGCCTTAACGCACTACGGGCGGTAGTGTCAACCTACTACTTAAAGATGAAATTCCCGACGAGCCATGGAGTCGGCGAAGTCAGAGGAGACCAAGCCCTGGCAAAGTACTGCTACTCAATCGCCCTGCGCGAGGGAGACCGGCCCGACCCTTGCCTTGTTGACGGACTGGACGTCCGCGACGACCTCACTGAAGAACGGGGCGAACCTGCGGAAGACCTCGTCCCTGTGTCCTTACGCGATGGAGACCCGGGGCATGAGGTGCGGATCGGCTCCAACTTAGCGGCCGAGGTCAAGGGACAGCTCGTCGCTTTCCTCAGAAGGAATGCAGGACGTTTTTCGCCTGGGCCCCAGCGGATGTACCAGGGATCGACGCCGATGTCATAGAACATCGGCTGGCCATCGACCCAAGGCACCGACCCGTCAGAGAAAAATTACGCCGCCAAGCCCCAGAAAGACAGAAGGCGGTAGCCGAAGAAGTGGATAAGCTCCTTGAAGCTGGACTCATCCGGGAGGTCAACTATCCGACCTGGGTCTCGAACGTGGTCCTCGTCAAAAAAGCAAACAACAAATGGAGGATGTGCGTCGACTTCAAGAAGCTGAACAAAGCCTGCCCAAAGGACAGCTACCCCCTGCCGAGGATCGATCAGCTGGTGGACGCAACCTCGGGCCACGAGCTCCTCACTTTTATGGACGCATTTTCTGGTTATAACCAGATACGCATGGCGCCCGAAGGATGAAGAAAAGACCACCTTTATTACTGACCGAGGTCTCTATTGTTACAGGGTCATGCCTTTCGGACTCAAGAATGCAGGAGCCACCTACCAGCGCTTGGTCAACAAGGTCTTCAAGGGGCAGATCGGCCGCAACATGGAGGTGTACGTGGACGACATGCTGGTCAAAAGCCGAGCCTCGACAGACCACCTCGCCGACCTTGAAGAAACTTTCGGTGCGCTTAGGAGGCACAAGATGAAGTTGAACCCGACCAAATGCGCCTTCGGCGTGACCTCCGGAAAATTTTTAGGATTCATGGTGTCGAGACGCGGAATCGAGGCAAATCCCGAGAAAATCCGAGCCATCCAGGAGATGACTGCCCCGAAAACAATTAAGGAAGTTCAGCGCCTGGCTGGGAAGGTGGCGTCCCTTGAACCGCTTTGTCTCAAGGTCGGCCGAGCGGTGCCTGCCTTTCTTCCAGGTCCTCAGGCGACCGAAAGATTTTTGCTGGACAGCGGAGTGCAAACAGGCATTCGAAGGAGCTTAAAAACTACCTCGGCGCGCCTCCATTGCTGGCAAAGCCCGAACCTGGAGAAGGGCTGCTCCTATACCTAGCTGTCTCTCCAATGGCCCTGGCGGCTGTCCTGGTCAGGGAAGATGCGAAGGCGCAACAACCAGTCTACTACGTGAGCCGAGCCTTGAGGGACGCGGAAACCAGGTACTCCAAGTTAGAAAAACTAATTTACTGTCTTCTGATCGCAGCCAGGAAGCTCCGACCTTACTTTCAGGAGCATACCATCACGGTCCTCACGGACCAACCATTAAGAGCCGTCCTCCACCGCGCAGACGCTTCAGGAAGAATCGCCAAATGGGCGATCGAGCTCACGGAGTTCGACATCAATTACCGGCCCAGGCCATCGATCAAGGCTCAGATACTGGCGGACTTCGTGCTGGAATGCACCGCACCAGTCGAAGCCGAGCTTGAATCAAGCGAGACTATCATCAGCGGGAGACCAGGCCCCGACGAAGCCGAGCTGTGGCGGTCGAGCTTCCCTGAAGAAAGGGCCGACCTTCTTGAAGGCGCCTGGGTTCTGCATGTGGATGGCTCATCCAACTCTAGCGGGGCCGGCGCAGGGCTGGTCCTGGTTAGCCCCGAGGGGATCGTCACCGAGTACGCATTGCGCTTCGAGTTTCCCACAACCAACAATGGGGCCGAGTATGAAGCGCTGATAGCCGGGCTGCAGATAGCCAGGGAATTGAAGGTGGGTCGGCTTCAAGTCTATAGCGATTCCCAGTTGGTGGTCGGTCAGGTCGGCGGCAGCTACGAGGCGCGGGAGGAAAGCATGGTGATGTACCTCGGGAAGGTGAAGAACTTAATACCAGCCTTCGACAGCTTCGACATTCGGCACATCCCAAGGACCGGGAATACAAGGGCCGACCTCCTCTCCAAGTTGGCCACCTCTGCCCCGGCCGAACTACCAAAAGAGGTGTTTCTGGAAACTCTGAAGTGCCCGACCACCGAGGAACCTCAGGCCGTCCTGCGGACGGACTTCGAGCCCAGCTGGATCGATCCGCTGATCGCCTACCTCGAAGAAGGGGTCCTCCCCCACGACCGGAGAGAAGCTCGGAAGCTCAGGAGTCAAGCCTCCCGCTACGTCTTGTACGAGGGCAGGTTATATAAAAGGTCGTACTCCCTCCCGTTGCTGAGGTGCCTCCGACCCTCTGAGGCCTGCATCGCGCTACAGGATGTCCACGAAGGACTCTGCGGAAGTCACGCGGGAGCCAGATCCCTATCGCAAAGACTACTTCGGCAAGGGTACTACTGGCCGACCCTACTTCGTGATTCCACGGAATACGTGAAGAGGTGTGACCGCTGCCAGAAGAACGCCAGCGTGCAAAGGCAGCCGGCATCCGAACTCACTCCGCTCACTGCACCCTGGCCCTTCGCGCAGTGGGGGATGGACATCCTCGGCCCCTTCCCAACAGCGTCCGGACAACGGAAGTTCCTCCTGGTCGCGATCGACTACTTTACCAAGTGGGTCGAGGCGGAACCACTAGCGAAGATCACCGAGGCCAAGGTGCAGGACTTCGTCTGGAAGACGCTGATCTGCCGGTTCGGTCTGCCCCGAGCTCCTCATAACCGATAATGGGCGACAGTTCGCTGGAGCCCGGTTTGCCGAGTTCTGCGAAGGACTAAACGTCTCCCACCACTTCACATCGGTGGCTCATCCGCAAGCCAATGGGGAAGCCGAAGTGACCAATCGGACCCTGCTGCAAGGCCTCAAGACGAGGCTCGACAGGGCGAAAGGGGCCTGGGTAGACGAACTCTACCACGTTCTCTCTGGGCATACCGAACAACGCAGAGGGTACCGACCGGCGAGACACCCTTCGCCTTGGCCTTCGGCACCGAGGCAGTCATCCCGATCGAGCTCAAACTCCCGTCTGCTCGAATCGTGGGCTTCAACGAGCAACTCAACTCCCAGGACCTCAGAACCAACCTCGACCTGCTGGAAGAAAGGAGGGAGGCAGCCCGCATCCGAATGGCCGCCTACCAGCGGAAGGTGGCTCGGTATTACAATTCCAGAGTCAAAAGCAAGGCGTTCAGAGTTGGGGACTTAGTGCTCCGACGAGCAGCCGTCTCCCAGCCCCAGAATCAAGGGAAGCTCGTCCCAAATTGGGAAGGTCCGTACGAAGTGGTAGAGGTCATCCGACCTGGTACCTATCGCCTAAAGGAGCTCGGAGGACTAGCGCTTCCCCGACCTTGGAACTCAGAAAACCTGAGAATGTACTACCAGTAGTTTCCCTCAATAAAACCTTGTTGCTCGACACTATCGTTTCAGGGTCACTGGGAAAAAAGCGAGCGGAAATGCCCCCACAGCCGGCTAAGGAACGGGAGGAAAACCTCGTCCTGGCACGAGCAAAGTCAAAGGCCCCGTTCGCAAAGGACGGGATGGGGGGAGAAGCGAGGACGACGGTCCTCATGTGCCCCCACAGCCGGCTAGGAACAGGAGGAGAACCTCGTCCTAGCGTGAGCAAAGTCAAAGGCCCCGTTCGCAAAGGACGGGATGGGGGGAGAAGCGAGGACGACGGTCCTCATGTGCCCCCACAGCCGGCTAGGAACAGGAGGAGAACCTCGTCCTAGCGTGAGCAAAGTCGAAGGCCCCGTCCACAAAGGACGGGATGGGGGGAGAAGCGAGGACGACGGTCCTCATGTGCCCCCACAGCCGGCTAGGAACAGGAGGAGAACCTCGTCCTAGCGTGAGCAAAGTCAAAGGCCCCGTCCACCAAGGACGGGATGGGGGGAGAGACGAGGACGACGGTCCCCATGTGCCCCCACAGCCCATCGGGAACAAGAGGAGAACCTCGTCCTGACGCGAGCAAGGTCCAAGGCCGAGCCCCAGAGTCTACGGTAAGCTTCACTGCAGAAGACGAGGTCTCCTTCAGACCTCGGCTTCAACTTCGGTATCAGCGTCAGCGGGAGGCGAGGTCTCCCCCAAGCGATCATAACCTTGACTGCAAAAGAGGAGGTCTCCCCCGAATCGACTTCGGTTGATGAAGGCAATGTCAACTCCGACCCTGACCACGGGGGGCGACATTGACTCCGGCCTCAACGTCGGCTTCACTAATTTTGGCTGGAAACGAGTCCCACTTCAACTCCAAACATCGACTGGGGATGAGACCTCCCCCAAGCCTCAGCTTCAACTTCAGCGTCAATATTGGCTGGAGATGAGACCTCCCCCGAGCTTCAGCCGCAACAAATGCGGAGCCTGGAAGAAGACTTCGGCAGTCGCCTGTTTTGGTACTCCCTCCCTTCAATTTTTGAACTCGAGAGTGGGGGGGCTACTGTTGGGGATAAATCCCGCTCCTGCCGAAGCCCGACCCCAGGCGAGCTCAGCGGCCGAACTCCTTCGGACCGACTCCAAGCGGCCGAACTCCTTCGGACCGACCCCAGGCGAGCCCATGCAGCCGAGCTCCTTCGGACTTCCCGCGGCCGAACTCCTTCGGGCCGACTCCGAGCGGCCGAGCTTCAACGAAGTCCTCTCAGCGGCCGAACCCCTCGGCGGACGGGCTTTAGTAGAATCCCCAAGCGGTCGTCACTCAGGAGCCCGAACTCCTCAGCAATCGTCACTCAGGAGCCCGAACTCCTCAGCAGTCGTCACTGGGCCGAACTCCTCAGCGGTCGCCCTCATCAAACTTCGGCCGACCGAGCTCCCACCGAACTCTCAAGTGTCCAAGCCTCAGCCCAAGTCCAACGGCCGGCCGAACCCCAGACGGCCGGGCCGCGGCTTCTCAGCAGCCGAACTCTTCTGCGGACGGGTCTTAGCTGCATACCTCTCGCCAGACGCCTATGGGAGCCGAACTCCCTCCTATCTTCCTCTTCAGGAGCCCGAACTCCTCCGAAATGGGCACACGACGAAGACCTTCATCCCTTCATTCGGCAAGCTCTGCAACCATCACCATCAGTCAGTCCGCCGCACCATCAGTCAGTCCGTCAGTCCATCAGTCAGTCCGCCGCGGGCGATAGCGACCCACTGTCAGGCGGCGATGGCTGTCACCCTCCATCCGCCGTATGCGGCGCCAGTGAGACTGACTCCACCGAACCTCGAGCGGCCCGCCAGCACGCGGCTGCAGTTGTCACCATCAAGCTCCACTATATAAAGGATCCTCCCGACACGCTAAGGCTAAGCTCTCTGAACTCTCGACTCTCTAAGCTCTCCTCCACATCTCTAAGCTCCGGAACTCATTCCGGGCACTCCATTACTGTTGGTCGGAAACTAACTTGACCGTCGGAGGGTCCTGCCGGAGCCACCACCCCACCGGTTTCGGGCGGGACTTCGTTTTGCAGGTCCCCGGCGGCTTCCAGCGGCTTCGATTGCGGCGACCTCCGGCGGCGACGGATTTCTGCACCAACAGATATCATAATTTTTATGAAGAAATGTTATAATGCTCTTTTTACACATTTATTATTTTTTTCAATACGGTATTATGATATTTTTTTATAAAAATTATAATATCATGAATAAAATACTATATTTTTTATAGGGGTGTCATAATTTTTGTAAAAAAATGTCATAATTTTTATGAATGGATGTCATAATTTTTGAAAAAAAATATTTTCATCATTCAAAATTTTAAGCACTATGAAGAATTAAATGCACGTTAAGAAGTAGTGGCTACATGTTCCAATAGGATGACGTAGTGCACTCCATATTAATTTTATTATACTGTATATGGTGTAGAAAAAATTATTCATTTACTTTTCTTTCCTTTTGCTTTGGCCTATCCTGTATCCAAAAGGAAAAAAAAAAGAAGAAGGGTAAGCCTTTTTCTCTAAGCTAATCTATGAGTTCCATAATAATTAATTTTTGAGAGTTTCAATGGAGAGCGTAGCTTCTGGAATTTTTTGGAGGCTTTACGTAGCAAAGGTTGCGGGAAAAGAAAGGCTATGGAGTGATTAGGATGGTGATCATAGTTTAGACAACTTCGCTTTTTATTCAAAAATTTATACATTGAATTCTGCTAAAGAATCTTAGTCTGAAATTTCGGAGGTTGGTTGAGAACTAATAAATTAATGATCCTTTATGATTTGAAAATTTTTCAATACCATTTGATTGGTCAAATAAATTATCAAAATGAACTAATACATGGAGGTAGAACAGAATATTGAGCAAAAGAGATTCTCAGATTTTAAGTATCTAATACATGGCTTGGATGTGAACTTTGACTTTCAAAATTTGTATCTTAAAAGCACGGTCAGTTTGGTAGCTATTACCAAGCGTATTTTATAATTTTAGAATTTTTTAATGGGATGAAAGAAATTTATAATTTGGAATAGCCACCATTAGTATAAGCTAGCCTCGATGTTGGAAGATACTAAGTCAACTATGTATGGAAGGAATGATCCAAAAACTAGTATCTTAACCCACATTATCCTATCTTTCGGTTATTTTTGAGATACTTGAGGAGTTGATGATGTTTGATGCATGCTCTTTGTGATTTTATTATCTTTATTGGAGATAAATTCCACTTCCATCGAAGTTCAGTTTGATGATTGGCCTAATATAACTGGCAATCACGGAAGAGCTTCGATCGAAAATTCTTTCTCCAACAGTCGAATTTCAGCCGAACTCCTTCAAACGATCGAATTCTTCAGTGGCCGATTCCCAGCCAGAACTCCTTCAGATGGTTGATCTCTACAGTGACCACACCCCAGCCAAATTCTCTTCGAACTTCTTCTTCAGTCGAATTTCTATAGGAGCCGAACTCCTTCCGGATATCTCTTCCTTTCGGACTCCTGTAGGAGTCGAACTTCTTCCGAATTTCTCCTTCAGTCGGACTTCTACAGGAGTCGAACTTCTTTTGAATTTCTCCTTCAGTCGGACTTCTACAGGAGCCAAACTCCTTCCGAATCCCTCCTTCAGTCGGACTTCCATAGGAGCCGAAATCCTTCCCGATATCTCCTCTTTTCGGACTCCTTCAGGAGTCGAACTTCTTTCGGATTTCTCCTTCAGTCGGACTTCTACAGGAGCCGAACTCCTTTCGGATCCTTCATTCAGTCGGACTTCTATGGGAGCTGAACTCCTTTCGAATTTTTTCTTCAATCGGACTTCCATAGAAATCAAACTCCTTCTGGATATCTCCTCCTTTTGGACTCCTCCAGGAGCCGAATTCCTTCCGAATTTCTCCTTTAGTTGGACTTCTACAGAAGTCGAACTCCTTCCAAATCCCTCCTTCAGTCGGACTTCTACGGGAGCCGAACTCCTTCTAGATCTCTCTTTCAGTCAGATTTATACAGGAGCCGAACTTCTTCCGAATTTTTCCTTCAGTCGGACTCCTACAGGAGCCAAACTCCTTCCGGATCCCTCCTTCAGTCGGACTTCTATGGGAGACGAACTCCTTCTAGATCTCTTCTTCAGTCGAATTTCTACAGAAGCCAAACTTCTTTCGAATTTCTCCTTCAATCGGACTTCTATAGGAGCTGAACCCCTTCCAAATATCTCCTCCTTTCGGACTCCTCTAGGAGCCGAACTCCTTTCGGATATCTCCTTCAGGAGCCGAACTCCTTCTGAACTCCTCCAGGAGTCGAACTTCTTTCAGATCTCTTCTTCAGTCGAATTTCTATAGGAGTTAAACTCCATCTGAATTCCTCCTACAGTTGGAGTTCTACGAGAGCTGGACTCCTTCCAAACTTCTTCTTCAGTTAGATTCCTTCAGGTGCCGAACTCCTTCCGAAATTCTCCTTCAGTTAGATTTCTTTAGGAGCCGAACTCCTTCTGGATTGCTCTTGCAGTCGGACTCCTCCAGGAGCCGAACTCCTTTCAGACTCCTCTAGGAGCTGGACTCTTTCTGGATTACTCTTGCAGTTGGACTCCTCTAGCTTAGTCGGACTCTGAATGCATGTTTCTATCAGACGGTATGGCTGCCATTATCGGTCTGACAACATTTTTCTCTCCATAACAAACTCCATGCGGTCCACGATCAGACGATATGACTGTCACTATCGATCTGGCGACTTTCCTCTCTCTATAGCAAATCCCACGCGGCCCACGGTCAGACGGTATGACTGCTACTATCAGTCTGACGATACCTTTCTCTCCATAGCAAACCCCACGTGGCCCACTACCGAACGATATGGTTGTCATCATCAATTTGCTACAGGCTTTGTTTATAAAAAGGAACCCTCCAGATACATTTTTTCTAAGCTCTCTTCTTCTTTCCAAAATTCTACTGAATTCTTGCCTGAGCACTCCATTTTTGTTGGCCAAAAAAGCTGACTTGATGGTCGAAAGATCCTACCGGAGCCACCACTGACTTCGAATGAGACTTTATTTTGCAGGTCACCGACGGTGATCTCATCTTCCTCAACTCTAGCTCGATCCGACGTCAATCAGATTCTGCACCAACAGAATTGGCGCTAAAGGAAGGGCCCTCTATTTTCGAGGTTCTCTTATTCTTAAAGGAGTGCTCAGCAGCGATCTCTCTTCTTCCTCTCCAAAGTTCTTCTCCGAGAAAAAATACCTCCCAAAAAAGCCTCGATCTGACGGTCAACGACCTCTACAGCCAGATCCCATCTAGACTTATCCACTTCTGCTTCGGCTCCGATGACTCGGGCTCTACCTACAGCCATGGTGGATGCGGAGTAGTTCAACCTGCTGGTCCAACAGATCTGTGGACTCATGGCGGTGGTGCAGGTCATACATCGACAGACCCCAGCATCGATTTAGTTGGAGCAGGCTTCTTTGGAGCCCCGTGGTCCGATTTAGGAATGGTTGGCTTGGTCTCCCGATCGTTGATCTCTAGAAAGGGAAAGCAGAGGATGGAGGGACCTTGCTCGAACCATGATTCGATCCAGAGGGAAGCTTCACACCCATTCCATCAGAAAATTCTGAAGATCAACGGTCGTGAAGACCTCTTGGATCAAAGGCTCCTAGAAATGAGCTGATGAATCGAAGAGCTCCGTCACAACCCCTCCTCACATGGTAATGATATTTGCATTGACCCTCCTTTTTCTCAAGAGATTATGCAGGAATCCATCCCACCGAACTTCAAGCTCTCATAATTTGAGAGTTACGATGGGACCATCGATCTGGTCGACCACCTGGAGGCCTTTCGGATAATGATGTTGCTCCACAATGCGTCAGACGCTATTTTATATTGGACTTTTCCATCCACCCTCAAGGGAGCCATCAGAAACTGGTACTCGACACTTAAGTCGGATACCATCTTTTTCTTTAATCAAATGAGCCATCAGTTTGTGGCTCACTTCATCAGCAGCCGATGCCCGTGTCGAGGTTCGGATTTTCTAATGAACATCAAGCAGAAGGAGGAAGAATCCATCCGAACTTATGTCACCTGATTTAAAGCCACTGCATTGGAGGTCTGGAATCTGGATCAATCAATCACAATGGCCGCACTCAAGGACAGCCTCCAGAAGAATGATTTGCTGTTCTCCCTGAAAAAGAAGTACCTCAGAAACTTGATCGATCTGCTAGCTCGGACTGAATGTTACGTCCGAGCTAAAGAGGCCTTCAAGACCAAGGACGATGAAGCCTTTGGTAAGTAGTGAATCGATGAGTCAGGCAGGCTCGCCGAGGAAGAAAAGTCGAGTGAAGCTCGACTGCGCTCTCGAACTTTCTCTGAGTGTAAGCAAGCTCGAACTCCTTTTCGAGCTCGGAGGTAGGAAAGCCCCGACAGAAGGGCCTGGTGGGGTTCTCCCCTCCAAAGATTTCACAACTACGCCCCTCTCAATGCTTCAAAAATTCAAGTACTGATAGAAATCAGGAAGCAACTATCGAGATTGAAAATGATGCATACTCATCCCGGCAAGCGCAATCCTAACAAGTTCTGCCTTTATCATCGTGACCACGGCCATGATACTAAAGAGTGTATTCAGCTTCAGTATGAGATCGAGGAGCTCATCAAGCATGGTAGACTTGATCGATTCTTACGACGTTGGCCTGAAGGATGGGAAGATTGGCCAAGGACACTACCGCAGTCTGAACCACCAAGAGGGGAGGAACAACAAGAAGATCGGCCACCTCTTGGTATCATCAACACGATCTCGAGGAGACTTTGGTGAGAAGAGACCGACAGATCCGAGGAAGCAATGAAGAGATGAAGGGTTGAAGAACCATAACCTTCACTGAGGCAGATGCCCAAGGAGTCCGATTCTCGCACAATGATGCGGTTGTAATCTCTTTAAATATTGTCAACTATGATGTTCACCGTATTTTGGTGGATAATGGAAGGTCGATCGATGTTTTATTTTATGATATTTTTTCAAAAATATCTTTGCTTAATAACCACTTGGGACCTATGAACTTCTCGTTAGTAGGCTTCACCAACGATGTTGTACCAGTTGAGGGCATAATAACCTTGGCGTGACTGCAGGGCAACGCCCGATGTTGGCTAAGGCACGGATCGATTTTTTAGTCATAAAGGCTCCATCGACCTATAATGCTATCCTCGATCGATCTGATCTAAATGTACTTCGGACAGTGGTATCAACTTACTATTTGAAGATGAAGTTTTTGACAAGTCATGAAATCGAAGAAGTCAGAAGAGATCAAGCTCTGGCAAGGCACTGCTACTCAATCGTCCTACATAAGGAGGAACAGTCCAACCCTTATCCTGTTGATGGGCTGGATGTCCGTGATGATTGAAGCGTGCTAATCTATAGCTATGGTAAGTGCACCAGTCGATCAAGTAATATTGCATATGAATTTTAATTTGATTTATAATATAAGATATATAATCAAGAAGCAATAATATAGATGTACTTGGTCCATTACATCTATGTTCATCAGATCAATTAGAAGATGGCCAGTAATTTAAAAATATTAAGATCAGATTTATATACTTCTCATGAATAAAATTAAAAATTAAAAATAAATCATACTGAATATTGCATCAAAAGAATGGCTACACCTTAGTCCTAGTAAAAAAAATTAGTTTATGATAACAAGTTCAAAAATAATAAATAAAATAAAAAGCATGAAGAAATTAGACTGCTTAATTACTGAAATTGGTTGTCCGTTGCTCTTGGTGTAGAAAACTTAATGAAGAAGAAAAGAAACTCCTTAATCGATGTTCTGATTATCGAAAGAAAAAAAGAAAAAAATTAAAAGCCCTTCCTTTTCTCTTTCTAAAAAATCTCTATTCAAAACTCTCTCTGCCTCTCTCTTCTCTTTTTGCCTCTCTCTTCTCTCTCTATCTCTCTGTCTCTCTCTGCCTCTCTCTCTTTTTTTTCTTCTCCGGCAACAATAGGTAGCCCTCCTTTTTATAGGCTAAGAGATGGATTTTTGGAAGAAATCCTAACTAAATTGGGTTTAAAACTCTTAACATAAGTCAAATTAAAATCCTGGATAATTCTAGCCTTTAGATCAGCATCCAATGGATCAAAAATCGCTTAAAAACCCTTTAAAATATCTCAGATCAAGTAGAAATTCATGGCAGCCATCGAATCAGTCTTTGGATTGAATCTGAGCCGTCAGATCGTGCACAGGAGAGCTTCAGATTCTTAGTTAAAAATCGAGATGAATCTCAACCATTGGATCTCAACCGAGAGCTGTATCTGTCGTTCGTCAGCACACAACTATCAGTCGTTCGATCAAATCTCAGTGAAAGGCATCCATCGAATCAGGCAGAATTTTCAGATTGCCCTATGTAGATCATGCCCGAGCCCGGTGTTGCATGGACCGTCGCTTTTTTCAGCCAATCGAAGCGCGCTTCTCCATATAAAATCTCCGAAATGCCCTCCATAATGGTCCATCGTACATCATAAAAAATATTGACGTCAGCACTGCATAAGCGTGGCATCAGTGGGTCGGTCTAAGTGCGGTTGGGTCGGGCGGTCTGCTGAGCCAATTTTTCTGAACCGATTTGAACTAGATCGGCTTCTTTTTTTTTTATTTATTCAATTTCAGGCTCATTTGAAGTCCGTTTTGCTTAAAATTTATTTTATCTAAATCAGAAAAATAAGATCTTCATATTGGTGGCCTTCTTTTCTACATAAGATTAACAAAAATATCAATTTTTTTAAAAAATAGATTAATTTATTTTATAATTTAATACTTTTATTAGTATATTTTTACCACTTATCACACCCTCTAACTTAGTCATTGCTAGTTTCTTAGCAATATTTTATTTAATATCATATTTCAATAAGATTATCAATCAAAAAGATAAAATCTAGGACTAAAGATCAAAAAGTTTAAAAAATATCGTTAATTAAGTATTGAGTTTCAGAAGCAAATTTTATAGTTAATATAATTAAAAATTTTCTTAGAGTACATCAAAGATTTATAATACTTGTGTTTATGATGACTAACTTTAGCATTTCAGTATTAAATTAAAGGATAAAAGTATCCTCTCTTATCACCTATTTTGATCAATTTTCTATACATTCTCAATTTTATACTCATGAATTAAGGTAGCTTTCACACTACCTTTTTTTTTTTTTTTTTTTTAATGTGCTGAGCATCCTGGCCTTTCCTCCACCATTTTACATAAATTTTCATACTTGACCTAGATGTAGAGACTCAGTTACTAGACTTTGGGCAATCCACATATATTCTATCTTTTGCACTTTATTTTTAGGCAGATAGTTTTTTCTTTAAATTCAAATTTTTTTGATTAAAATATATATTAATTATTAATTTTTAGTGATAATTGAATCCTCAGTTGACTTTATAATCAATACCTACTTTGCCTTGTTAGTGTGCATGTGTAATTATAAGTGCTAATAGTCTTTTGATGACCTAAGTTGGCTGCTAAAAGTCAACCAATTAATCTACTTCTTTAACTCGTTACATTCATTAGTAGATATTTCTATCTTTTATCACTTGTCCAGTCTATTTTGCTCAAAATTTTTTTCTTGACACATGATTAAATTTTTTTTTTTAAAAAAAATTATTTTACCTCCTAACTTATTCTACATTGTCTTAATGGAGAAAGAAAAATAAAGGATGTAATAAAGGACAAGAACGAATACACCTGATTTGGTTCAGTCTGATTCTTTGAAGCTTTGAAATTTTGCTTGAGCTCTTATTGATTTTTTTCTGCAAAATTGAAAATACACACTAAAGCAGTAAAAGAGAAACAACAAATTACTAAAAAATAATAATAAAAAAATGATCTAAAAAGAAAAGAAACAACCTATCTTGTAGTTTTAATTTATAGTCTTCAGCTTGACTTTTTTTGAGTTCTGAGTTGAATCAATTTGGTGCCACTTCAATTGAAATACTTTCATATTTGGTTGAGCCCTATTTCAATTGGACATTGCTAGCTTTCATACTTTCAAACCTATTTTCTATAGAATTCTCATATAATGAATTATCAATAATATCAATTAGAAAATAAATTTGATTACCATCAGGATGTTTAGTATCTTTGAAAATATTAAAAGTAATTTATTTATCTTGGATTCTAAGAATTAATTTTTCTTGTTGAACATCTATTAAAGCTCTTTCAGTAGCTAAAAAGAGTCTTCCTAAGATAAGGGGTACATTATAATCTTCTTCCATATCAAGAATAATAAAATCAATAAAAAAAATAAATTTATTTACCTTTACCAAGACATCCTCCACTATACCTCTTGGATATTTGATGGATCTGTCGGCTAATTGAATAGTAATAGTGGTAGGCTTCAGTTCTCCTAGACCCAGCTTTTTGAAAATAGAAAAAGGTATGAGATTAATACTTGCTCCTAAATCACTTAAATTTTATCAAAACTACAATCACCAATAATGCAAAGGATAGTAAAATTCCTTGGATCTTTTAGCTTCTGTGGTAATTTATTTTAAAGTATTGTTGAGCATTCTTCATTCAAATTTATTCTTGTTGGTGCAGAAATCCGTCGCCGCCGGAGGTCGCGCAATCGAGGCCGCTGGGCGCCGCCGGGGACCTGCAGAACGAAGTCCCGTCCGGAACCGGTGGGGTGGTGGCTCCGGCAGGACCCTCCGACGGTCAAGTTAGTTTCCGACCAACAGTAATGGAGTGCTCGGAATGAGTTCCGGAGCTTAGAGATGTGGAGGAGAGTTTAGAGAGTCGAGAGTTCAGAGAGCTTAGCCTTAGTATGTCGGGAGGGATCCTTTTATAGCGGAGCTTAGTTGATGGTGACGGCTGTGCCGTCTGGCAGAGGGTCGTCGGGCAGCATGGAGTTTGGTACGGAGAGGAAGGCGTCGTCCGGTAGATCGTGGGAGCCATACCGGCGAGGCGTGGGCCGCATGGAGTCCGGTACGGAGAGGAAGGCGTCGTCCGGTGGATCGTGGGAGCCATACCGGCGAGGCGTGGGCCGCATGGAGTCCGGTACGGAGAGGAAGGCGTCGTCCGGTGGATCGTGGGAGCCATACCGGCGAGTCGTGGGCCGCACGGAGTCCGGTACGGAGAGGAAGGCGTCGTCCGGTCTTGCCGCAGGCGACAGTTCGTCCAATGGAGTTCGGACTTGTAACAGAGTTCGGCCGAGGGGGAAGCTGGGGGAGTTCGTCTGGCTGAAGGGTCGGCCATCTGTAGAGTTCGGCCGCGGGACGGTTGCCGAGGAGTTCGACCGCCGAGAGGCCCGAAGAGGCTCGGCTGGCCAGTTGAAGGACTTAGGTTGCTAGTTGGTTCGGCCAGGGCTTGCTGAGGAGTTCGGTCGCCTAGGGTCGGTCCGAAGGGGTTCGGCCACTTGGGCTCGCCTGAAGTCGGTCCGAAGGAGTTCGGCTGCACGGGCTCGCCTGGGGTCAGTCCGAAGGAGTTCGGCCGTGGGAAGTCCGAAGGAGTTCGGCTGCAGGGGCTCGCCTGGGGTCGGTCCGAAGGAGTTCGGCCGTGGGGCCCGAAGGAGTTCGGGCTCGTAGGAGAGTTCGGCTGAAGGGAAAACCCGGGAGGAGCTCGGATGGCCGAACGGGCGTCTGGGAGGAGTCCGTCTCCCGAAGAAGTCCAGCCGCTTGGAGTCCAAGGAGCTCGGCCGTCAGGAAGTTCGGCTGGCGGTGGGAGTTCGGCCTCTAGGCAGTTCGGCCCGGACCTTGGCGCAGGGGAGTTCGGCCTCTAGGCAGTTCGGCCCGGACCTTGGCGCAGGGGAGTTCGGCCTCTAGGCAGTTCGGCCCGGACCTTGGCGCAGGGGAGTTCGGCCTCTAGGCAGTTCGGCCTGGGCCTTGGCGCAGGGGAGTTCGGCCTCTAGGCAGTTCGGCCGTGGTAGGGGCTCGGCCTGGCGCGGCAGTTCGGCCCGGACCTTGGCGCTAAAGCTCTTCAGCGGCTACTGGTTACATTGGGCTGAGCGTCGGGCCGGGCTTCGGCAGGAGCGGGATTTATCCCCAACAGTAGCCCCCCCACTCCCGAGTTCAAAAATTGAAGGAAGGGAGTACCAAAACAGGCGACTGCCGAAGTCTCCTTCCAGGCTCCGCATTTGTTGCAGCTGAAGCTCGGGGGAGGTCTCATCCCCAGTCGATGTTTGGAGTTGAAGTGGGACTCGTTTCCAGCCAAAATTGGTGAAGCCGACGTTGAGGCCGGAGTCAATGTTGCCCCCCGTGGTCAGGGTCGGAGTTGACATTGCCTTCATCAACCGAAGTCGATTCGGGGGAGACCTCCTCTTTTGCAGTCAAGGTTATGATCGCTTGGGGGAGATCCCGTCTCCCGCTGATGCTGATACCGAAGTTGAAGCTGAGGTCTGAAGGAGACCTCGTCTTCTGCAGTGAAGCTTGCCGTAGACTCTGGGGCTCGGCCTTGGACCTCGCCGCGTCAGGACGAGGTTCTCCTCTTGTTCCCAACGGGCTGTGGGGGCACATGGGGACTGTCGTCCTCGCCTCTCCCCCCATCCCGTCCTTGGTGGACGGGGCCTTCGACTTTGCTCACGCTAGGACGAGGTTCTCCTCCTGTTCCTAGCCGGCTGTGGGGGCACATGAGGACCGTCGTCCTCGCTTCTCCCCCCATCCCGTCCTTGGTGGACGGGGCCTTCGACTTTGCTCACGCTAGGACGAGGTTCTCCTCCTGTTCCTAGCCGGCTGTGGGGGCACATGAGGACCGTCGTCTCGCTTCTCCCCCCATCCCGTCCTTCGTGGACGGGGCCTTCGACTTTGCTCACGCTAGGACGAGGTTCTCCTCCTGTTCCTAGCCGGCTGTGGGGGCACATGAGGACCGTCGTCCTCGCTTCTCCCCCCATCCCGTCCTTTGCGAACGGGGCCTTTGACTTTGCTCGTGCTAGGACGAGGTTCTCCTCCTGTTCCTAGCCGGCTGTGGGGGCACATGAGGACCGTCGTCCTCGCTTCTCCCCCCATCCCGTCCTTTGTGAACGGGGCCTTTGACTTTGCTCGTGCTAGGACGAGGTTCTCCTCCTGTTCCTAGCCGGCTGTGGGGGCACATGAGGACCGTCGTCCTCGCTTCTCCCCCCATCCCGTCCTTTGTGAACGGGGCCTTTGACTTTGCTCGTGCTAGGACGAGGTTCTCCTCCTGTTCCTAGCCGGCTGTGGGGGCACATGAGGACCGTCGTCCTCGCTTCTCCCCCCATCCCGTCCTTTGTGAACGGGGCCTTTGACTTTGCTCACGCCAGGACGAGGTTCTCCTCCCGTTCCTAGCGGGACATTTCCGCTCGCTTCTTCTCTTCTTTTCTAGCTTTTTTTTTTTTTTTTTTTTTAGCGACCCTGAAACGATAGTGTCGAGCAACAAGGTTTTATTGAGGGAAACTATTGGTGGTACATTCTCAGGTTTTCCGAGTTCCAAGGTCGGGGAAGCGTTAGTCCTCCGAGCTCCTTTAGGCGATAGGTTCCAGGTCGGACGACCTCTACCACTTCGTACGGACCTTCCCAATTTGGGACGAGCTTCCCTTGACTCTGGGGCTGAGAGACGGCTGCTCGTCGGAGCACCAAATCCCCAACTCTGAATGCCTTGTTTTGACTCTGGAATTGTAATACCGAGCCACCTTCCGTTGGTAGGTGGCCATCCGGATGCGGGCCGCTTCCCTCTTTTCTTCTAGAAGGTCGAGGTTGGCTCTGAGGTCCTGGGGGTTGAGTTGCTCGTTGAAGCCCACGATTCGAGCAGATGGAAGTTTGAGCTCGATCGGGATGACTGCCTCGGTGCCGAAGGCCAAGGCGAAGGGCGTCTCGCCGGTCGGTACCCTCTGCGTTGTTCGGTATGCCCAGAGGACGTGGTAGAGTTCGTCTGCCCAGGCCCCCTTTGCCCTGTCGAGCCTCGTTTTGAGGCCTTGCAGCAGGGTCCGATTGGTCACTTCGGCTTCCCCATTGGCTTGCGGATGAGCCACCGATGTGAAGTGGTGGGAGACGTTTAGTCCTTCGCAGAACTCGGCAAACCGGGCTCCAGCGAACTGTCGCCCATTATCGGTTATGAGGGCTCGGGGCAGGCCGAACCGGCAGATCAGCGTCTTCCAGACGAAGTCCTGCACCTTGGCCTCGGTGATCTTCGCTAGTGGTTCCGCCTCGACCCACTTGGTAAAGTAGTCAATCGCGACCAGGAGGAACTTCCGTTGTCCGGACGCCGTTGGGAAGGGGCCGAGGATGTCCATCCCCCACTGCGCGAAGGGCCAGGGTGCAGTGAGCGGAGTGAGTTCGGATGCCGGCTGCCTTTGCACGCTGGCGTTCTTCTGGCAGCGGTCACATCTCTTCACGTATTCCGTGGAATCACGAAGTAGGGTTGGCCAGTAGTACCCTTGCCGAAGTAGTCTTTGCGATAGGGATCTGGCTCCCGCGTGACTTCCGCAGAGTCCTTCGTGGACATCCTGTAGCGCGATGCAGGCCTCAGAGGGTCGGAGGCACCTCAGCAACGGGAGGGAGTACGACCTTTTATATAACCTGCCCTCGTACAAGACGTAGCGGGAGGCTTGACTCCTGAGCTTCCGAGCTTCTCTCCGGTCGTGAGGGAGGACCCCTTCTTCGAGGTAGGCGATCAGCGGATCGATCCAGCTGGGCTCGAAGTCCGTCCGCAGGACGGCCTGAGGTTCCTCGGTGGTCGGGCACTTCAGAGTTTCCAGAAACACCTCTTTTGGTAGTTCGGCCGGGGCAGAGGTGGCCAACTTGGAGAGGAGGTCGGCCCTTGTATTCCCGGTCCTTGGGATGTGCCGAATGTCGAAGCTGTCGAAGGCTGGTATTAAGTTCTTCACCTTCCCGAGGTACATCACCATGCTTTCCTCCCGCGCCTCGTAGCTGCCGCCGACCTGACCGACCACCAACTGGGAATCGCTATAGACTTGAAGCCGACCCACCTTCAATTCCCTGGCTATCTGCAGCCCGGCTATCAGCGCTTCATACTCGGCCCCATTGTTGGTTGTGGGAAACTCGAAGCGCAATGCGTACTCGGTGACGATCCCCTCGGGGCTAACCAGGACCAGCCCTGCGCCGGCCCCGCTAGAGTTGGATGAGCCATCCACATGCAGAACCCAGGCGCCTTCAAGAAGGTCGGCCCTTTCTTCAGGGAAGCTCGACCGCCACAGCTCGGCTTCGTTGGGGCCTGGTCTCCCTCCGATGATAGTCTCGCTTGATTCAAGCTCGGCTTCAACTGGTGCGGTGCATTCCAGCACGAAGTCCGCCAGTATCTGAGCCTTGATCGATGGCCTGGGCCGGTAATTGATGTCGAACTCCGTGAGCTCGATCGCCCATTTGGCGATTCTTCCTGAAGCGTCTGCTCGGTGGAGGACGGCTCTTATTGGTTGGTCCGTGAGGACCGTGATGGTATGCTCCTGAAAGTAAGGTCGGAGCCTCCTGGCTGCGATCAGAAGACAGTAAATTAGTTTTTCTAACTTGGAGTACCTGGTCTCCGCGTCCCTCAAGGCTCGGCTCACGTAGTAGACTGGTTGTTGCGCCTTCGCATCTTCCCTGACCAGGACAGCCGCCAGGGCCATTGGAGAGACAGCTAGGTATAGGAGCAGCCCTTCTCCAGGTTCGGGCTTTGCCAGCAGTGGGGGCGCGCCGAGGTAGTTTTTAAGCTCCTCGAATGCCTGTTTGCACTCCGCTGTCCAGCAAAAATCTTTCGGTCGCCTGAGGACCTGGAAGAAAGGCAGGCACCGCTCGGCCGACCTCGAGACAAAGCGGTTCAGGGATGCCACCTTCCCAGCCAGGCGCTGAACTTCCTTAATTGTTTTCGGGGCAGTCATCTCCCGGATGGCTCGGATTTTCTCAGGGATTCGCCTCGATTCGCGTCTCGACACCATGAATCCTAGGAATTTTCGGAGGTCACGCC